>QEPC01005340.1:3035529-3135877 GCA_003113815.1 Sphenodon punctatus
AACCTGAGTTCAAGGTTAGAGAGCAGAGATAGATGCATGCAGACAAGGACAGGGGGCAGATCAATGGCATAGATCCATGATCTGGACCCTCTTCCCAGGGCCGGCCCCACCATGGGGCTGCTCGGGGCAGCCTCCCCAGGCCCCGCTCCTGGGGGGGGGCCCGCACTCAGGGTCCCCAGCTCCCGGCCTGACAGCGGCCGGGAGCTGGGAACCCTGAGCGCAGGGCCCCTGGCCGTCTCCGACTGACAGGCAGCGGAGGGGGCCAGCAGGAGTGAGAGAGAGGCAGAGGCCCTGCCTCTCCCACACTCCGTGCCCACCCGCCTCTGCTGCCTGTCACAGTCTCAGCCAAGAGAAATGAGGGAGAGAGAGGCAGAGGCCACGCCTCTCCCTCACGCCGCTGGCCCTCTCCGCTGCCTGGCTGTTTTGGTCAGGGGAAATGAGGGATGCGGCACGTAGCAGCCAGCTACCTGCCTCACCACGTAGCGGTGGGAAAATTTGGTGGCCACCGGCCACACAATGCACTACATAGATAAGGCTGCCCAAGGTGCAGTAGGTATCTCATGTGGCTGCACCCTTCATCACACCACTCCCCTACGTCACCAAGCCGCCAACTGTCCTACTGTTCTGAATTTAGCATCCCATAATAAATTCAAGGTACTTCAGGGTAAACAACTTAACACATTATTCTTCAATTAATTTTTTTCCCCTAGTATTTGCCCTAGTATTTTCTCAGTTACATTATTATTAGAACCAGAAGGAGCTTTCAAATTTGTTCTTTAGATTTGTCAATGTAGACATTTATTTTAGAATTTGTTATGAGTTAAAAGAAAATAACCCTCCTGAATCAGTTATATAAAAACATCAATGAAAAATGCTATTTTCACTGCCTAACATTTGTTCTTTGTAATGTTTTATAGCATTAACTATAATTTCTTTGCTCAAACTGACAGCCTTCTAAGCATTTTCAACCTACCTTTTCTCCCAATACAAGAGAAAGAGACATGATTAGTAAACTAAATATCCCAATACTATACAGACTAGTGTGTAAAAAGAGATACCATTAATATACAAAACTGGATATACCTTAAAATGTTTTAAGAACAGAAATAGAAGGGGGAAAACAACATTTCAAAGGTTGTGCATTTTTAAAAAAAAGATATATAAAAGTCTGAGGAAAGCAGTAAATGTATATCCTTTCATTTATCTATCAACATAAAATAGACACACACACACAGCCTGTGAGAATACAATATTCATTTTGCTGCAGACGAACAGACATTGCATAACAATGAGATTTGCTAATGAAATCAACCATCAACCTGGAATACATATGTATTAAACCAAGACCTCAGTGTCATTTTCTTTTTGCATCGTTTGTTCTTTCTTTCATTTTTTCCAACCTTTCAATATTTTGTCCTCTTTCAGGTTTCATTACTTCAAGTGCAGCAATGTTGTACAATATTGTGTTAACACTGTAGATGCAACACTTTCCCATTTTACCACATTTATTTTTGTGTGTATGTTAAATATAGATGCTAATTTTGCAGGTTCCATCAGCATTGTTAATGTACCCTTGAAAGAAAAATCAATGGGTGCTAAGGAGACAAAGGAGGCTTATTCCTAGGGAAAATTGTTGGAATATGTCTAATAAAAAACGTGTGTCACTTGGAACATAAAACCACAAAGAAACTTTTACAACAAGGCTGGTGTATGCTTCCTAGTAAAGAGAGGGGGAAAATAATACATGTATGTTTTTTAAAACCACCTTCCTATTTTCCTAACAGTTAATATTGCTAGCTACATGTAAAACTAAGACGTGAATGAAAATGCACTTGGTTTGGTAAATGGCAAGATCGCCATCTTAATAAATGTTATAAAAATAACCCAGCAGATTCAATAGCTACACGGACAGTATATATTCTACATACTGGTTATATAATATGCACATATTTATCTGAAGAGTAAATTGCCAAATTATATATATATTTTTTTTTAAAATTATTAACTGCATAGGCATGGAACTGTGCACCTTTAGGATGCTGTTCACCTTAATAAACACAACAATCCATCTTTTACTTTTATGAGATATAGTGCAAGATTGCACAAATTGGGTTTTAAATTCACCTGCACAATTAAGAAAACCATCGGCACATCCTGTAGTGGAACATAATTGTTTCTAATTCATGGGACCAATAGTTCTCAAGATACAGGGGCACTGCTATCATAGGGACAGGAGGGACCCTTGTCCCGGGGACCAACCTGGGGGGAGTGGGGGAGAGAGACACACAGGGCCCAAGCTTGGACGGGGGGCACAAAATTCTGTCCTGTTGTAGCATGGGCAGGCAGAGACTGAGAAGTGCCTGTAGCAAATGGCACATGCAGGACCCACCCAGCAGGCAGAACAGGTTGGAGCAAGCACTGCTACCGTTGGTGACATAAGGCAGGCAGCACAGTCAGCCTCCAGGGCTCAGGCGCAGCAAGTGGAGGGAGGGAGCGGCACTGGGGGGGAGGAAGGAGGGGAGGGAGCGGGACAGGGGAAAGGATGGTGCCGATTGGGGGGGGAGGACTAAGTCCATTTCTTGCACCTGAGCCCATTTTAACCTAGCTACACCCCTGTTAAGACAGGCGAAGTTCTACGCTCTAATATCCCATTGCTAACACAATACTTACATGTCGGTTTTATCTTCATTGTACCCCAGGCCCTAGCTCTAAGTGTCAAGCAGAATATCAGCAACAAGTGCAGAAATTATAGTGACACTAGAAAAAATTAAAATGAGGTTTGTTGGAATGATCACTGGAAAAATCAAACCCTGGAGGTCTGTTGCATGCCCTGAGCATCTTTTGGAGGCGGTGTAAAACTTTTCGTTTTTGTTAAAGCATTTGGCGGGTGGGGAGAAGGAGAGGGAGTAGGTGAAAGGTCGTTGGTAGGGGTTGGAGTTGGTTGGTTTTTTGGAGGGATTGTATTTTAGATGTCTTTTAATTGTATTTTCTGTTTTTTGTAAGCTGCTCTGAGCCTTCAGGGAAGGGCGGGGTAAAAATGTTAAAAAATAAAAATAAATCATCCACAATCTAATAATACACTAGTTAGGTTTGCAGTGCATCTTGAGAAGTGCATATTGGTTTTGGAAAAGGGGGAAATAGAAGGATGAATGAAATTTAGAAAACAAGACTACAATATTGAGATCTACAACCCACTTACTCCTGAGTAGGCCTGCAGCCTTTATTGTGGCTTCTCCAGAGTAAGAGAGGGTACTTTCAGACATGACGCTAACCACCCTTTAACCACCCATGGTGGTTATTTATGCATGTTTCAGGGCTGCATAGGGCACCAATACAGCCCTGCAACATGCATAAATATAACCACCAAGGGTGGTTAAAGGGTGGTTAGCGTCATGTCTGAAAGTACCCTGAGTTGCAGACTGCAGCCTGAACCCTGATGCTGTCCTCAAAGGGTGATTTCAGACGTGATGGTGGCCCTATTGGCCACGTCACGGAATCACCCAAATGATTCCCCTGCGGAATCAGACTGGCCCGTCAACAGACGAGCCGGCAGATTCCGCCGGGGAATCGGGGGTGGGGCATCGCAGCGCAACGTGCGGCTGCACAGCCCCCCCCCCCCCACGCTTCCGAGGCCGCCCGCCCTCCGGGAGACGGGCGGGCACAGCGGCCACCCGCCCGCCCACTCCCCGGGGTATTGACCACAGCCTGGAATCGGCGGCGAGCATTACCGCCGATTCCAGGCCGTGGTCAGGGGCCAGATGAGACGTTACCATTACCACGCTCAACCACGGTGAATCCCGCCATGGTTGAGCGTGGTAATGTCACGTCTGTTGGGGTCAAAAAGTGATTTCTGCCGGGTGTTCACTTTGACCACGCTTTCGGAGATGTTTCCCAGACCATCCTCAAAAGCGTGGTTATTTTGATCCCCGCTGGAGGTTCACTGTGGTGAACCTCTGGCGGGGCTCAAACAGACGTTACGGGACCATTCCCCACCACAGGGGATTGTCTGTGGTTGAGCGTGATCTCATAACGTCTGAAAATACCCAAAGAAACTATTCATCCTACTAATATGGATACGAAAAAGCACACAACAGTGTCTCTGAAAAGAGAAAAATCAAGTGAGTGGGTATGGGAAGATCTGCAGATATTTAGCACCCCATAACCATCACCACCCACAGGGTCAAACTCTGAGCCCTGCTATAGGTACCAGATATCTAACCCCATCAAACTATCATTGACTTGAAAACAAAAATATTCCAAGAGCTCCCAAACATACTTCACACATCACCGGGACGATCCTGTGTGACTAACGTTCTTATTGAAGTAACTGAAAGGGTATTTTCAGACTTACGAGATCACGCTCAACCACGGACAATCCCCTGTGGTGGCAGATGGTCCCGTAACGTCTGGCTGCTCGCCGCCAGATGTTCACTACAGTGAACCACCGGCGATGAGCAAAATAATCACACTTTCGAGGATGGTCCGGGCACCATCTCCGAAAGCGTGGTTAATTGAACCATGGCCCACAATTAGCGGATGGTAACGTCTGTTACCGCCGCCAATTCCGGGTCGTGGCCCAGACCCCGGGACGGAATCAGCTGCAGCGGCCAAATTGGCCACTGCGCCCGCCCGTCTCCAGGAGGGCGGGCTGCTGGGGGAGCGTGGGGGGGGGGCGGGGCTGTGTGGCCGCACGTTGCACCGTGCAGCCCCGCCCCCTCCCCAGATTCCCCGCCGGAATCCGCCGGCTCGTCTGTTGACGGGCCATTCTGATTCCAGCCGGGAATCAGAAAGGTGATTCCGTGACGGGGTCAATAGGCGTCATGTCACGTCTGAAATCACCCAAAGTTTGGGTTTGCAAGGGGAAGATAACATCAATCCCTTTTCTGTTATTCCATTTTTTCCAATCTTTCTCAAATTTCGTCAAACAATCAATAAGTAGCTTCCAAATTTCTGAGCTGGGATGCCTTTTTAGTGATGCTTTTAAGCTTGTGTGGAGAAAGTAAGGTTGCTGTGTTGGTCTCAAATATAGGCAACAGAGACAAAGTAGTACAGTGATAGCTTTTACTGTACCAACTCCAGTTGGTGGAGGTATGCAAGCTTTTGAACCTCACCCCTTCGTCAGGCAAGTCAGGAGTTAGAAGCTTGACAGATTCTGAATAAAATGGAACAAAACACTGCTCTAGCTGCACTTGAAGAATGGTTTCAATTAATTTTTAACCATTAATTTCTCTTCCCAGAAATCAGTATATTTTACATTTTCAAGATGACTGAAAATGAACAAGCACAGACAATGTTAATATCAGTGGGCTCACCTTCTTGAGCAATGTCTACAACCTCAAGGGGTTGAAAGAGAACAGATTTTAATGCAACAACCTTGACCCTGGAAAGCATGGGGTCATTTCCCTCACTGATGAACAGCAATTGCTTTCTATAATTTTAACAATTGTCAAGTGGGTTAAAGAGTAGCTCTGGCAGGTTATAGTTGTGAAATGCTTGCACTTTTAATTTTAACAGTGACTTACTGCTCTACAATATAGGTCAACTGTCCAAATGAACATCCTATACATGATGTTCTACGCTCTTGGGGCCAGATACGGCTCCCATTGACATCAATAGTTTCATCATGGATCAAGGGTAGAGTATGGCCCTTGGAATATACAGGAGTGCTAAAAGATACAATACTAAAGATTAACTGAAGAATGGAAGTTTCTAAATTATCCAGTACTTATAAATTATATGGTCCTGGTTACACAAATATCTGAGGGATTAAAGTCATGTGCCTACTTTAAATATACTATAATAACCTTTAGCAAATCCATGAGATAATGACAGGATGATAGGAAAGAATATTCAATGGTGTAAAGGCATACAATTTAAGTTCTGTCCAGCCAAAAGGAATCCAAACCCTAGTTTGATGGGAAATAGTACAATCCTACAGATTGAATTCCACAGGATTTGAGGGACACTTAGTAGCCCATAGGCGATGTTTGGCCCCCTGCAGTAGCAGAGCCAAAATGCTCTTTTAAATTTGTTACCAAGGTAGCTAAGGAACACATTACCAAAAAAACTCAGATGGAAATATTAAAAAAGAGTTGTGAATGAAACAATAACTCCAAATTTATAGTCTGCATTCCTACTCTTGACATTAGTCTGGTATTTTTATCATTACAGTACATTATTATTATTATTATTATTAATAATTTCTATAGCACTTTTAGCATTCAAATTGCTTTACACTCCTTAACTAGTTCACCTTCTCAACAATTCTGTGAGGTAGATCAGTGTTATTCCCATTTTACAGATGAAGAACTGAGGCTGACAGATAGTGGCTTGCCCAAGGCCACCCAATGAGTTAATGACTAAGACAGGATTTGAACATTGATTCCCCAGGTCCAACTTCAACACCTTAGTAACTATGCTACACTGGCTCTCACTATATTACTATAAATTTTATTTAATCAGTAAATCAGGACTCGCTAATATGCACCAACTACTTCAGGGTACTATCAACCCAGATTTGGAGTTTACACATAACAGTAACATTCCAGGATAGCTGTATCTGCTACCCAGAGATTGTGAGCCAGTGTGGTGTAGTGGATAAGGTGCTGGATTTGGATCGGAGAGACCAGGGCTTGAACCTCACCCTAACCAAAGCTTGGGCAGGCCAGACCCTCTTAGCCTCAGTTCACCATCTGTAAAATGGGAATACATGTGTGTCTGGCTTTCCCTGTGTGTTCCCCTCATCCTTGTCTATCTTAGATTGTAAGCCACTATCTTAGCTTGTAAGCCCACTGAAAATATGTGACTGTAAAGCGCTGTGTACGCTTTGTAGTGCTATAGAAATGATAAGCAATAGTAGGTGGACTCACGTCAGAACATGGTCATTTACTACAGGGTAACTAGAAAATTATTCCATAGTAACAAAGATGCTGTAAGCATACTCCAAGTTCCTTATTGTGAAAAATCCCTCAGTCAGTCATAGGCATGAAGTGCAAACAAACACAATTTAATGTGTGCTACCCAAAATACGTCCTTTCTTTATCTTTCATCTCATGGGTGCAGTTTGTGGCATGTACTTTCAGGGAACTCGCACAGTGTGTGAAAAGCTTATTTTATGTTTCTGTGCCCTTAAATTTTTATAACGAACACAGCAAGTTAAATATTTTTCTGGTGTGCAGCTTACTCAGAAATACTCAGACTTAAAAGCTTACGTCTTAAAAAAATCTAGGTAATAAAACATGTTTATGTTTCTTTATAATGAAACACCTCAATTTGTACTGAATTACGATGACTACTATTTATCTACTTTTAGGGAATAAAAGCAGAGGACAATTTATTAAAGCACAAGAGAAACTCCTGTATGCTAGAAGGTCACAGCCTGTGAGCTGAGCTGCTAGCAAAAACATCTATGATGCTCCAAAGCTGCCATTTTTCTTCCTTGACAAAGACTCCATCTGCCACAGAGCCATTTACAGCCTCAGAGTCAGAATATCAATGATTTCCAACCATTCTGCAAGTCTGCTTTCACCTTGACATCACCTCTGTAATACATCTAAAACAGATGATACATATATTGTCTCTACAAGCTGGAAGCCCATGCTTTATTCAGCTGATAGGCATTTAAGCTACTCTGTAATGTACCATTTTTTATTCTCACTGAATTGTACAAGAAGAATTTTAAAACTGCAAATTCCCTCTAATTTCTATTGCTTTGACTACAATGTTTAAATCTGCTGCATTCATACAACTTTAAAATCTGTGAGAGGGAAAAATGAACTCAGTACTTTCAATATTGATCAGATTAATGTAAAAAAATTATAACGCTATACTTAACCGTTTGAAATGAATGATACTTTTAAAGTCTATCACTGCATGCACACACACAATGTTAATAAATAAGTAGTGTTTTTAATTTTCAGTCTTTTTAAAAATCACACGGTCTTACTACAGGACTAAACTTCAACAGGTACAATTTGGTATCACTCTAGGGAAACCAACAAAGCTCTACATGAAACATGAGCTGTGGACTAACCCTATATCTCTGTATACATATTCGGAGTTCAATCCCAGAATTTTAAGGCCTATAAGATCTGGGCCCTTCGGATAATACAAAAACAATATAGTAAAAATTAAATGCAAAGAAATAGTTATCCTGCCTACAGTACTACCAACCTCAAATATTCGAAAGCCATCAGAGACAAGAGGTAACAGTTAAGATACCTTCCATCAGATCAACTCTTCTTGCACAAATATGCAAGCTTTTCAGTTCAGAGCTCTACCCCAGAAAGATCTCTGCAAAGCCCCAAAGCCTTTCACCTGCAGAAGTTGATCCAATAAAAAGTATGATTTTAATTGCTTGGGACACACATGACAACCATACAGTAGACTAGAAAAGCCATGAGAAAATGCCATTATGAAACTGGCTTCAAGTTAGTGGGTTAAAATTTTTTTTTTAAATTATAATAAATTTGGAGTGTCTTTTCTTGTAGCTACTGCAACTTAAGGGCACACTAGGTTTACCATTGTAAGCTTTTTTCTTCAACCACTGGATTTTAAACTTACCCTTTTGGAACATTAAAGAGCAGCTTTTCACAAAATCATTTGATGCTGGAAATGGGATTACAAGGAAAACCAAAGCGATTGAGAGAATCATAATAACAAATCCCAAGAACGTGCAATATTGCACCAACCCTTCAGGCAAAGTCCTAAGTAAATATGTCTTGGGAAAAACTAAAATTTATGGCCCCAAAATTCAGCCAGGCATCAGTCTGACTTCAAATTTTGCCTAATTTTGGTCTCGCAGACACTGCAGCCTTGGGCTCTCAATGAATTATAGGTGCAAGGGGCAGCAGATGATATTTGAGGGAACGGAACTAGTGATGTGATATTCAGTCACAGCCAGTTGAACTCTCAATTCATTACACAAACTGCACCAACAAAGTTACATTTAACATCTAACAATTCAGGTCTCTGTTCTCTATGAAATATTATGTACCTAATTTTACAAGCTCAATTTTGTACACAAACATGAACCACACCTGACAGACATTTGAGAAGCTGCATGAGTACTACTTCTTTGATCAAAAGTAGTTCCACCTCACCTGAACTTTTAGTAAAGTTCTACGCCTATCTGCAATTTCAGACAACAGCTATTCAAAATATAAAAGCCACTAAATTGTAAAATTAACCCAAAAATCAGGGACCTGTGTTCACTCTGTTTTCCCCATTAGTGGCAATGGGGAAAATGCAGTGAACATGGGTCACTGCCCAAGAATATTTCACTGACCAAAAGTCAGTGCAGGAGTGGGCAGCCTTACCCTCCCAGGGGTCACACTGAAAATTAGCATAAGTTCTGCAAGCTGGATGGGAGTAGGGGTGGTGTTACTCTAGACAAGGAGAGACCAGATCATGGTTCTATGCCATGAATCATTCCTCGATCTCAAAGTGCATGCCCCCCTCCTCTCTGCTCTCCTTCCCTGAGCTCACTCAGATAGTGCTGGAAGATCAGGGCCAGCCTTACTGT
This sequence comes from Sphenodon punctatus, assembly GCA_003113815.1. NCBI lineage: Eukaryota > Metazoa > Chordata > Lepidosauria > Sphenodontia > Sphenodontidae > Sphenodon > Sphenodon punctatus. The sequence continues at coordinate 3,045,053 of QEPC01005340.1, forward strand.
GGGGCAGTTCGGGGCAGCCGTCCTGGGCGCCGCTCCTGGGGGCGGTCCTGTGCTCGGGGACCCCAGCTTGCCTCCCAGACACTGTCTGTCTCAGCCAGGGAATGAGGGGAGAGGCAGAGGCCCCACCTCTCTCTCACTTCCTGGCCAAGACAGGCAGCAGAGGAGGCCAGAGAGTGAGAGAGAGGCAGAGGCCCTCTAACTCTCTGGCCGAGACAGGCAGCGGAGGGGGCCAGGGAGTGAGAGAGATGCGGGGCTCTGCCTCTCCCTCACTCCCAGGCTGAGTCCGAGACAGCCTCTCCCTCACTCCCTGGCAACTTCTGGTGGCAGCGGGCACAGTAACAGATTTAATCTGCTGCTGCGGCGCCCACCCGACCCAAGGACCCGGCGACCGGGCCCGCCGCAGGGCCCAGGCCAGCGGCGGCAGATGGAGTAAGTGCCCTGGAAAATGGCTGGGCTTGGGGATGGGCGGACGAGGGTGCCCCCTCCACCCGTCCCTGAGCCCAAGCCCTGTCTCTTATACACATCTAGATGTGTATAAGAGACAACTTACTTGGGAGTAAGTGACTTGTGGACTGCAGCCAAGGAATCCTATTGGGTTAGATGACATCCATGCTCATTGGTCAATAAAGATTCCGCATTTTCTCTGTGGGCTCCCTCCCCAAGTTACTTACGACAGATTCTGCTGCTTTTATTTTTGTAGCAAGAAAACATGCATTTTAGTTTTAAAATCTAGAAACATTGGGGGGGAGGTCCTGAAATAACATAGCCAAAAAGAAGCCTAAGAATTCGTTGCCCCGCAAATCCTAAGGCCAGCCCTGTCGAGGATAGAACCCATCGGTCAGATCCAGGATCTAGAAAGGGGACAAATAATAAACAGCCATGGGCCTGGTTAGGCCCTCAGGTTGAAGCAGCTCGGCCAGACTGACAAACCTATCTAGCCAAAACCACACACTTGGAACTCAGAGTTGGTGATTTTCATGGTTTATCATCAGTCTCTGCGTGTAGGCAAATGAGGTAGAGCGGACCCAATCCCCTGCATGGTGGGCAAGCGCAGCCACCACACTTTGGGCCGGAAATGAGAGCTGGCCACACGATCTGCCCCCCTGTGACCATCAGCAGCTCCTCCATGCCCCAGGGCAGACTGAGGAGCTGGCCACACAGGGCTGAATGCCCAGATGCCTGTCATGCTGCAGGACTGGTCCCACTGCCACTAGGCAGCTGTTGGGGGGGAAGGGAGCTTGCATGTGCTCCTCCTCCTGCCCAATAGCTGATCGCTTCTCCCAGGGCCCCTCTCCCCCAATCCACCCGCCCAACAGCTGATCACAGGGGAGGGGGACCTGAGAAGCAGGTGCACATTCCTCCCAGGCTCCGTCCCCCATGATCAGCTGTTAGGAGGCAGGGAAAAGGGTGAGCACTCTTCCCAGGCTCCCCACCCTCACCATCAGCTATTAGGCGGGTGGAGCATGCTCCTCCAGGCCCAATCCACAGACCCTGCTTCATGGCAGGCTGCACAGCCTGGCCATACAGGTTAACCCACTTTAGGCAGCATTATCCTTACTACACACTGCATCCTTGGCCTTTTTCAGAGGATGCCTTGCATAGGAGGTGGCTGCCTGCCCCACCCTGGAACGAAGTGAACTTCTGGCAGCCACAGGGCATATGAGACACTGCATTGTGTTAACATTGCCTGAAGTGAGATAATGCTGTCCAAAGGGGAATAACATCTTGTGTGGCTGCTCTCTCTCTCTCTATAAACTAGATAAATATATATTTATTTATATATCTAGAGAGGGTGGGACTGACTCTTGATTTGAGAACAGTTTGGGGTTGATTATATAGCAATCATAACAACCTGCTCTCAAAGATGAGAGTGGGTAGGTAGTTGGGAGTTTATGGCACAGCAGCTGCAAGGCCAAGTGCAATCAAAGATGATGGGTGCGACACACGACAATCGTACCATTCAATTCATCGCAATTCTCATCTCCCCACAAAAAACTTTGTTCATTCCCCCGAAGTGGCTTACGAGCTGGCTGACAGGAGTTTTAGGCCCTTTTTACATGGGCTACACGGGATGGGAGGTCCGTGTTTGCACTGGGTGTGTGCGTGACGGGTGAGGGAAGGGTTTAGACGGGCACATGCATCCCACCCATCAACCTGCATGGAGCAACTGCCATTTTCACCAATTGCTCCATGTGTGTTGATGAGTGGAGGGTGGGTGGGGATGAACATCCGCACACGTATGCTGTGTGGGTGGAGGTTGTGGATCGGCCCCTGTACCTCTTACGACTTATCTCTTGGGAATTACTCCAGTATTGCTGTACCTAGTTTCCCCACAGCCACAGCCACGGGGAAAAGATTTTTTTGCAAACAGAAGAATAGAATTAATTAAATTTTGTATATTACATAGGCCACAAGATACAAAAGAGCAGCATTTCACTCACTGCAGAATCATTTTTTAAAGGTCTGTTATGTGACTTCTGGGTAGTACACATTTTCTTTAAATTAAAACTTTAATTTAAACAAACCTTGTGGTTAAGTAATGGTAAGTGATTTGAAGATTTCATAACTGTGGACTTCAAGTAGCTGTACCTAATGGCAAATGTAATGCTTTTTTTTTTTAAAGAAACAAAACATGTTACTGTTATTAAACTGATAAAACCAGCTGGTCTTAACAATAAAATGATACTAGAGAAGATTCAATTTACATCCAAACCTTTCCAATTGCCATCTGTACAGTAAGGCTTAATAAACCACTTATTCCTCCTAACAGATGCTAATCATGGGCTGACAATACGCAATCAAAATCTGTTCTTTAACCCTTTTAAGCAAATGGACACTATTAAGCCCAGTTATCAACAGTGATATCAACATCATTGGGAATAATTATTCTTGCTGGTGTTCTGTTCTATTTAGGTTGGTATTGCTTTAAAATAGTTTGACGCCCATTACAACACTTCATGCAGCAAGTTACTGTAAAAGTGGAGGCAGCTAACCCAATCCACAGATGTTTAGCGTTTCAATTTTCATAAAATTGTACACAACACAAAAATATTTTTCCAGGTTTTTTTTCTGATGCCATTTTTTCCATCAAGTTAATTTGTATTCTTCTGTAACGAAGTACAGATTCTGCTTAATCTTGCTCTTGATGTGTCAGCAAAAGTGCTTTTGAATTACAAACAACAAGCAATTCCTTATTCGACTGCAACACAATATTTTTACCTAAAGATTTTTCCCCCCCTCCTTATTTCTACATTTTTATTTGGTAAAACTGCTTTACTCTAAAAAAAATTAATTTCTAAGAGGTGTAATTACTTTTCTGTCTTTCTATTTAGAACAGGTATGCTTATTACAAACACTTAAAACAGTGTTACAGGAGCTTATTATTCTTAGTTTCTCAGTTAGTTATAATTACTGTTATTATATGGAAGTTAAGGTGCAATTAAACCTGCAGGTGCTGCACACGTACGAAGCAACGAATTCTTAGGCTCCTTTTTTGCTGTTATTTCAGGGCCTCTTTTCCCCCCATGTTTCTAGATTTTAAAACCAAAATGCATTTAGTGGCAGAACTAATTATTATTTATATTTTGGCTATTTATACAGTCGGTTTACCTAGTGGATAAGATGGTGGATCTGGGAAATCAGAGTTCAAAACCGTTCTTATCTTAGTCATGAACTCGCTGGGCGTAAAATGGGAATAATAATAACCTACATCGCAGGGTTGTGAGGGCAAACTCAATAAGGATTGTAACACACTTTGAACACTGTAAGTGTTATAGAAATGATAAGAAATAAAAATAATTACCCTTTATGAAGAAGATAGAACGCAGTAGGTCTGGGGCAGCTAATGTCATCTAACCCAACAGTATTCCTTGGCTGCTGTCTACGAGTCACTTACTCCAAAGTAAGTGGTTTATGAATCGTGGTCTTTGTCTGTAACTTTTGCTCAGGCCAGTGGTTTGATGAAACCACTGCTTGTGCCCACACTACCCACAAGAACAGACGCCCACAAGCACTGGCCTCAACTTTATTATGTAATATAAATAATAAACAATGCACAAAATCATACAACAACCGCATCCTGAACCTGTGTGTATACCGGATAGGAACCATGCCATATAAACCAAGCAGGAGGGCTGATCTAATCCATGCCCCCCTGTCTGGGTGATTCGACCCTTCAAATTCACCCTCCCGCTGGGTCAGGGCGGGGTGAAGCCCCCTACCAGCCGTTGAGAGGCTGGACCGGGGTCCCCGCCCATAAGACCCCCCCGCTCCCCAAGTGGTGATGGGGGTATCTGTGCCCCCTTTAGCCCTTAAGGGGCCTCACTACAGCATGATTCCTAAACCGCTAACCGCCCAGTTGCGACATAGTCTAAACACAGTATTAACCGGTACATAGTTTATAACCAAAAAACTGCTGTGGAGGAGGCAAAAAACCCGACCACTCTGTTGGCCAATTAAGCGGAAGGGAAAATTCCTTCTCGGCCCTGAAAACAGTGACCAGTAAGAACTTACAGCAGTTGTGACAGCACATTAAACAAATACATCAAACTGCCAACAGTACAACCTTGAGGGTCAGGCTGGGCGGGAAAGTGCCTCACGTGTCCCCGTGCCAATGGGGAGAGAGGGGGAATCACCTGGCCGGCCTAGGTATATATACCTGGCTGGTTACCGCCCCCATCTGGTGCGCCCCTCCCTCTCCATTGGGTCCCAGGCCATGCCTTGCAGAGCAGGGGAGCGGTGAGGGGCCCTCGCCCCTCCCCTGCCCATAATCCCTGTTCTGGACAGGTGGGCACAAACTCCCCCCCTCCCCCGCTAAGTGGGATATGGGGGGGCATTGTCTTATAATATTGATAATAAAAGCAGGTTTTTAAAAAAAATCTCAACTTTGAGAACCATTTCTTACCATTTAAAACAGTCCCATTATAACAAATTGGCAGGACTGACTTTGATACAGCAAAGTCCCTCAGGGGTCTTCCAAGTGTTTGGCCTGCACAATTTGCACTAATTTTTGCACTGAATTACAAGACTGAAGCAGTATGTTAGAGAAAAGCACACACACAAAAAACCAACAAATTCATGTGGGACACTTTTTAAAAGAGAAATTATGTCATTATAGTACTGTAATGGGTCTTGTACTGGCAGAGCACTGGGTTGAAAGGGGAAAGTCCCATTTATAAAGGAAAATCACATGTGATAGCTTGCTCTTCTGTCCAAGCCATTAAACCTTCAAGTATCAGGCACTGTCTTGCGTATTTCTAGTAAGTCTCACAATGTCTTCTGCCTGCAGTAAAACTGTAAATCTTTCTGGAAAAAAGCTGCATTCTTCCTACTTTTGTCTGGATTTATTACTGCAACCATGCTTGCTGACTTGCCTGCTTTTGCATTTTTTTTGCAGTTGGCTCAGATTGCTGCTCTCCCATTTACTTACATGGAGTAGGTTATCTGATCATCTCCCTCCTGTTTTGCTGTCGCATCACGGGCTCCCTGCTAAGCAATGTGTATTCACTATCAAATTGTTCTTTTGACCTTTAAATCACTTGTTCCCTCCTATTTAATACGTTTGCTCTCTCCATATGAACCTGGCTGTTCTCTGAAATCATCCAGTGCTGGTCTTCTTGCCATTCTTAAATATTTTTGAAATCGTATGAAGGTGCTTTAATAGCTTCACTTTCTGCTTTGGAACACACTTGCCAGTTAAGAAAGAAAACACTAGCAAATATCAGACCTTTTAAAGCTAACCTTAAAAATGATTTCTTTTAGTCAGCATTTTTTAAATGATTGTTTTAGCAATTTTTGTGTGTGCTACTAGTGCTAATTTTAACTTTACTGATTGTAAAGCACCCCTGGGATGCAGGCATGAAGGTCGCTACTGAAATACAAGATTGCACATTGTAAAATATTCAGCCTATGCACCAAAGGAGCCAACATAATATTGCTTGACACTCACACACTTAGTTTTCGGACAAAATAAAGGTCTGCTTTTATCTTCCCCACCAAAGACAGAGAATGAACAGATAGTTAATCCAAAGGGTACTAAAATTAAATTATAAAATCATTTCAAATCTCTGTCAGAAGGTAATTCTCTGGCACTGACAGCTCCAAAGTGACAAGATTAAAAACTGTTTGAAAGTCACACCTAGAAGTTAGCTACAGACAAACTGACTTTTTGTTTATTATTCCACTTCAATCCTTAATACTAATTCAACCTTAAAGAGTATAGTTAAGAAAAGTAGCATGGGGTAAGTTTTAAAAGGCGTGCTCTAATTAGCCTGAAAAAACATGGAACCAAATGCAAAACACTTTCTATGAGGAAGATTTCTATATATTAATAAAACAGTATATGTCATGATCACAGCAAGGTTATGTCCATATTCACGCCTCAAGTTGAATAACCCAAACTACAAAAAATGATTTTGCAGCTGAAATGTTAGTTGCATGTCTTACTATATGTAAAAAGAAATTCTCTAACATTTTTAATACTGAATGGAATTTCAAAACAGCTGTAAGACAATTTTTAAAAATGGAACTATTACAGTTCTGTGGGCACATCCTCCTGATCAGCTCTCATTGACTTTAATGGCAGAGGATTGCATCCTATCTTTACAAAAAGTATATATCGTAAAATCACACCTTGTTTAATTTTATTCCATAGGGCAGACCCACCAAGGACTAACAATGTTTTAGTCCTATTTCTATTTTTATTATGAAAACTTCAAATCTGATCCTTCAAACCTTCTCACCTGAGTTCTCCCACTGAGCTAAATGGGAGACTTATTGCTAAGGGGGTGTTATATAAATACTGCAAATAAAATAAATAAATATAATTATTGAGTTCTGTGAATAGCAAATAATGCAAGTGAACCACAATGGGCCCTTTTACACAGCCGGAGGTGGGGGGGGATGGGTGTCCACTTGGTGTTTGCCTGTGTGAACACTGAGCAAGATGGGTGTGTGTGTGTGCGTGCTCCTGCACAACACCCACCTCCACCCATCGCACACCCATCTCCACCCACTCGCCTGAGTATTCTCTGAGGGTCCGGGGGGGGGGGGGGGGGGGGGGGGGGGGGGAAGAGGCCCTAACACTCAAGACAGCTCCTCGGACACTACTCACAAATTTTTTTTCTATTTGGAACACCCCTAATATTTAGACACTAATGTATGCTTAAATGCATATGGAAATACCCTGGCCCAAATTCTGCTCTCAATTACACCAGCATAATGGATTTAATCCAAATTGAGACTCCTGTTGAGCAAAGTACTTGAGCACACTCGTAACTTCAATGGGATCTGTCCTATTAGGCACGTGTTTAAATACTTTGCTGAATCAGGATCTACAAGCAGAATTTGGCCCTATGTTCGGATGATTATTCAATATATAATCGGCACAGTAGATGAATGGCAGACAATATTTTCTATTCTCTGTATGATTTATCCCTTCCCCAAGCATTATTAGAATGATAATCCCTGTTGTACACTTACTGTGATGAAGGTGGTCAGTTCTGTGACATCACAGTTTTGCAAGCTGCAACAGAAGAGAGCAAATTACTTCATCAGCTGAATCATCCACTAATATCAAATAGTTTCATATAAACACACAAATTAAACGGAACATTTCACAATTCTTAAAAACAATGATTCTCAAAAACCAACCAAGAAATATTTACAATGCAATTAACATCCGCTAAATATCTCTATAAATTAGGGGTGGGGATTCAGATTTGATCCAGAACTGCACATAACAAGACGCTCTGGATCAATTCATTCCGCCGAACCATTCTGCGCATGTGCACCCTTTCCCAAAACGACAGCAGCATCGGTCATTGGCTCATGCACAGACTGGCTGCCCTTTCCCAAAATGGTGGCGATGCCGTTGCTGTCACTTTGGAAAAGGACACACATGCACAGAATGGTCTGGTGGCTATTTTGCGCATATGCATGTTGCTGTTGTTTTTTTAAAAATTTCATTATTTTACAGTTTTTAATTGATTTAAATCTGGAAATTTTGAGGGATCCAAACCGAGAACAGATCTGAACTGCAATTTCCTCCAGCAGATCACCCCTACTGTAAATCCCTGATATGGACATATCATTTAAATAAAACACCTCACAACCACAGTCAGGTAGCATTTTGTTTTGTTTGCAATTCATAATAGAACTGACACACCTAGGATTTGCCTTCATTAAATTCAAGAGCATCTTGTCACAGAGTTAGTGAAATCTCTAATATTGAAACAGAACACTCTCAAGGTTAGAAACCATATTTCAGAACAACCTTACCTAGGATATATACATCATGCAGTGCAGTTACTGAGGGGTTCTGAGCAGACACTATGGTTTGCCTACATGGATCAAGTGTCAGAACTCAGAACTAAATCCTTTAAACCAAACCAAATATTAAAAGCCAATTGAGTCTTCATGCTGATTACATTTTTGCATTTGTTTTTTTCAAGTTGCACAGCTGAAATTGAGAAGTCAGGCTCACTTTAGCTGGTATTCAAATCCCAATCAATTTCACTTTCAACCAGTACAAATGAAGTATTTGGATTGCAAGCACTGCAGGCCAACACTTGTCTAAAAAAAAAAATTCATTTAGCTTTGCTAGTCCACGGAAACTCCTTATGTGGTCCTCAGTTCCATTATTTTTTATATTTACAAAATCTAAATTTAGAGTCATAGTTAACCCAGTAGTTCCCTTGAGCATCTTTTAGATTGTAAGCCACAGGCAGGGACCACGTCTATTTCTATGTTCTGTACAGCACCAGGTCACATGACTGGCGCTATATAAATGTTTATAATAATAACAACATTGCAGAAAACACTTTAAATAGAATATAGACTACAGAAGTGAAGAAGCAGGAGCTTTAAAATGCATGTTTTTCTGCCTTTAGCTTCTGCTTGGTATTTTTAATATTTTAAATAATTGCAGTATTTTAAATGTATTTTATAGTTTACTGTGTTTGTGTTATGTTGTCCGCCATCCTGAGCTGCCAGTGTGCAGGAGGGTGCGGGTTATAAATGCTTGTAATAAATAAATATAAATAAATAAATAAATGTACAAATAATGTACAGTAAGCATTCACCTACATGAACCATAATGGTGTATTTTGAACAAAAAGACAGATAGTTTTATTTGAAGTTCCATACTACACTCCTTAATAAAAGGTTTTGTAAACTTGGTTCTTCAAGATGGGCTCCATCACTCCCAACAGTGGGGTCTGCGCCTGCACAATACCGGCCGTCAGAAGTCTCTCCAAGCAGTTTATCTGCACGCCCTCAGAGCCAGTGCCTGATTGGCCGCCATTTTGGCGGGCTTCTGGAGTCAGTATATAAGGGCACACGTTACCTCAGTTCCTTCCAACTCCTACATCTCAGTTTTTTTCAAGTAGATACAGAGGGGGAGGTGGGTGGGTGGTTTGAATGACGGAGCCCATCTCAAATAACCAAGGTTACAGGGAAGTAACCCCGGTTTCTTTTTTTGGGGCTCCATGACTCACACCAGTGGGAGATTTAAAAAGCAGTCTCCCCTTGGGGGCGGGGGGGAGAATCTACTTACATAGAGTTTGAAGGACTGCTCTCCCAAAGCCAGCGTCTGCACGTGCTGCGATGTCCAGTGTATAGTGCTTGATAGGGATGGGTGAACAGAACGGAGTTTGGAAATTCGGTTCGGTTCAGTTCAGTTTGAAATTCGAGTTCGGAAGTTCGGTTCTGTTCGGTTTGAAATTCTAGTTCGGTTTGGAAGTTTGGTTCGGTCGACCTAACAGACCAAGTTCGGTTGAATTCCGAACCAAGTTCGGCCATTCAAAACCAGTTTTTTTGGTGTGTGTTGCCACTAGGGATGGGCGAACAGAACGGAGTTCGGAAATTTGCTTCGGTTTGGTTTGAAATTCGTGTTCGGTTCAGAAGTTCGGTTCTGTCAACCGAACAGACCGAGTTCGGTCCAAACTCTGAACTTCCGAACTGCGTTCGCCCATCCCTAGTGCTTGACGAAGGTGTGTGCAGAGCTCCATGTGGCTGCTCTGCAGATCTCTTCAATAGGGAACTCTTCAATAGGGAACTTGCAATGCGAGGCGGCAGAAGTAGCCATGGCTTGAGTGGAATGTCTTTTGAGACCCTCTGGAGGTTATTTGTTCGACAGATTGTAGCAGAGGAAGATGCATTCCACTAACCAGGAAGAGATGGTCTGTGGAGAGACTTTGCTTCCTGGTGAGAGTCCCCCAGGGAGGGGGAATTGAAGAAGAGGGAATTGGATTTTTGAAAAGGTTTAGTCCTTTTGATGTAAAAAGGCTCTCTTGACGTCCAGCCTGTGCAGAGCTGATTCCCACTGTGGGGAGTGAGACCTCGGGAAGAAGACTAGCAATACGATGCCCTGAAACATGGAACGTGGAGACCACTTTTGGTCAAAACGTTGGAGGTAAACGTAGGGTGACTTTATCGTTGTGAAAGATCAGGAACGCAGGGAGTATCGACAAGGCTGCTATTTCACTTGCCCTTCTGGCAGAAGTCAGGGCTACCAGCATGCAGACCTTTAGAGATAGCCGGTGTAGTAAGCACGTTGCCAGTGGTTCAAAAGGAGGAAGGTTTAGCATCCCCAAGACAACGTTTAAGTCCCATGGGGGACAAGGTTCACAAGCAGGTGGAGCAATGTTGCAGAGCTCTTTGAGGAAGAGTTTCAAGACTGGATGCAAGAAGGTTGGATGACCATTGACAGGTGGCAGGAAGGCAGAGATTGCAGCAAGGTGAACTTTTATTGAGGATGGGCCCAGTCCTTGCGATTTGAGATGGACCAGGTAGGTCAGGAGATTTACGATGGTAGCTGTTTCTGGACATATTTGTTAAGAAGCTGCCCATGTGGAAAAATGCTTCCATTTCAGGTTGTATGTTTTGTTAGTTGAGTCCTTACTGGCACTCTTTAGGATACGTACTGCCTCTTCAGGCAGACTCAAGAGGTCTTGGTGAGTTAGGGTGATAACAATCAAGCTGTTAGGTGCCACGATTGGAGGTTGGGGTGCAGAATGTCTCCATCATTCTGGTGAACAAGATCTGGAATTAGAGGAAGACATTGATGATGAACAGCCATGGCCTGTGAGTGAGTGAACTATGGCTGCCTGGGCCAGCTGGGAACTATGAGGATGCAGCTAGCTTTGTCTTTGTCCAGTTTCATCAGGGCTCATGTGATTAAGGGGAATGGAGGGAAGGCATACAGTAGGTGGTCCGTCCAAGGGATTAGGAACGCGTCGTTCAGGGACCCCTGCCCTTTTCCCGCTCGAGTGCAGTATATGGTGCATTGAGCGTTGTGGGGTGAAGTAAACAAATCTATTTCCGGTGAACCCCATTTGGAGAATAGATCCAGAGCGACAGCTCTGTTGAGCATCCACTCGTGCTGCAGAATGGGTGCCCTGCTAAGTACATCTGCAATCACATTGGATTGACCCCGATGGGATGAACTTTGTGGAGAATGGACCACTTCCAGAGCTTCATCACCTCTCTGCAGAGTCTGGACGAGCGGGTGCCCCCGTTTGTTGATATACCACAATGCTGTGGTGTTGTCTGACGCAATCTGAACATTCTTGCCTTCGATGAGAGGAAGGAATGCTTTCATGGCGAATTGAATTGCTCGTAGTTCTAAGAGTTTGATGTGAAGCAAACGTTTCCATTCATTCCAAGTGCCTCTCACCTGTAGTGTGTCGCAGAGGGTACCCCATCCATACAGGGAAGCATCGGTGATCAGTAGGATGTCTGGGACCAGTTGCGAGAAAGGCATCACTTAGAGTAGGTTGTCTTCTCTGGTCCACCAAAACAGTGTGTGCAGGATAGAGGTGGTGGCAGAGACACAGTTTGCAGTGACTGTGCCACAGTAGCTGGGATACTCTGCTGTAATATTTCTTTCCAAGTCCTTGCAGTTTGTGTCAGAAGAGTCCCAGAGTCTCTGGAGTGGAGACCTGTAGACATTCTCGGAGTTCGTAGTGGAGCAAGTGTGGGTGGTCTGCCCAATGCTGCCGATGGTGCTAGGGATGGGTGTTTCATGCCCCTAGAAGCATACTGGAAATAGTCATAGCCCACTGAATAGGGCTGGTCCCATTGGTACGGGTGGTACTGAGGAGAATGCCAGTAGAGTGCCTGTGGCCACTCATAGCATGGATAATGCGCTGGTGAACTTGGTTCCATGCGAGGAGGGTTTGAAGGCTGAGAGATCATGCTCCTAAGTCTAGGTCGTGGAAACTCTGGTGGTGTGGATGGATGTAAGAACTGAGGAGAACTGCGCTGCATTCTATCATCAGTATTCAAAATAAGATTCTGGTGAGAAGCAAGAGTTCTCAGATGAAGCTCTCAGAGAGATAGTAGGAGTCACCGGCATTGGTGCTGGTGATAGTCAAAGCTGGGGTGAGCTCAAGTTCATCGTACGTGGAGAATTTGGTGGAGAACGATGAGAGTTTTTGGATCACTTCTATCCCAATTCAGGATCTGAAGATTTGTCCCATTTTTTCTTTTGGGGGGATTTCCTGGAAGATCACTTTTTGGAAGGTGAAGACACCACAGACAACAACTTCTTTTTTGGAGGGAAAGCTTTCAGGGCGGAGGAAAGCCTCGGTATGGAGTTTCCACCCCGAGCCGATACGTGCAGACGGGTGGTCGGTACGGGAGTGTCCTTCTGTACGGGAGAGGCCACCGTGGTAGTTGTCTGCACAGGAGGATCCCTCAGTGCGGAGGCATCCGTCCATACAGGGTTTTGTCCCTATACCAGGGCTTGGGCCGGTGCGGAGGTTTCAGTCCATGCAGATGTGCCCTTCAGTTCCATGGCTGCAACCGGTGCAGGGGCCATTCTCAATGCAGAGACAGTCTCCTGAGTGGAGTGCCTGTGCACAGGAGCTTGCAGTTGTGGTAACGGATCTTTAATCCCCATAGAAGGAGACGCAGAGGCCATCCTTTTTGGCAGTGCCGGAGCCCCGGTAGAATGAGTGGGGGAGCTGCTATGGGGGCAAGAGCATCCTTTCAGTCAGGTGAAACTGGAGCCTCTTTTTATGACTTTCCACGGTCCATTTGGAGAGACTACTACAGGCCCAACAGTCATGAGTTTTGCGAGGCTCACCAAGGCAAAAAAGGCACCTGTCATGAGGGTCCGTGATAGGGATGGAGACAGGGCAGATCTTACATTTCTTGAAGTCCCCTGTCTTTGGAGTGTTTGGCACGTTGGAGCGGAGGCTGTTCGGTGTCCCTCCCCCATCCAGTGAAGGGAGAGAGAGAGGGAAAACGAACTCTTGTGTGAATTTCTTCAAACTAGTATTAAGGAAGGTGGTAACTATGCTATTTTTGTGAGGTAAAGATCTTCATTAGAAGATACTGCTAGGAGAACTTCCTTCAACAGCCTCGCTAGGTGGTTGGAAGGAACTGAGGTAACGCGTGCCCCACCCTGCCTTATATACTGACTATAGACGCCCACCAAAATGGCAGCCTATCGGGCATGGGCTCCGAGGACGCACAGATAAACTGCTCAGAGAGGACTGCGACGGCCGGTACCGCGTAGGTGCAGAACCCACTGGTGAGAGTCACAGAGCCCTACTTGAAGAAGAACTTAAGTTTTTCTTTCTTAAAGTACTCGGACTCAACTCTCCTTCATGGTTATAACACCTATGACCACAGCATCTATGGGTCTTTTTAGACGTGATCCTACCTCACATGGCCACCCAGGAACCTGCTGCCCATCTGAAGGTGGAGCAGACGGATGTGCGTTCCCATGAGCCACGGAGCACCACTTACGGTCACTCACAGAGCACTGCCAGGAAATCCTGAGTGCTCTGTGCAGGGCAAGCCAAATAGCTGCATGGCAACAGGCAGCTATGCAGCCCCTGCCCATATGAAAAGTGGCAGCCTTACCAGCGAACTGGGCCACCACACAGAGGCACTGTGAGCAGGGGAACTGGCCTTTGCAAGTCACAAGAACCCCAGGGGAGCCTGGGTTCCCCAGAGCTCCCACCGGGGACACATCAATTGCAAAGGCCAGCCCAGCACACTGCCCCCTCCCCCATGTTCCGTGGCAGGGAAGTGCGTGGGGGCTGCCTCTGTGGCTGCGGTGGCCGCTCTGGGAGCTGCCCATTTGATTGGCTCCTGACACACTCTACCGAAGTGGAGAATATTCTGTGGCAGTAACACTCAGCAGCCACGGACCTCCTCGCTCCCATCACCTCGATTGTTTATGTCTGACTCTTTTGTGCCATCAAAATCCTTTGACTGGAGACAGTTCCTGAGTGCCTGAGATATCTCCCCAAAGCTGAAATCTTCTGCCAAATACTTGAAATCAAAGAGGTCAAGATAGGGAAAGACAAGGCGGCAAGGTCAGCAAGCATTACAGAAGGGTTCTTTAGATTTTAGCAGTATCCTGACATCATCAAACCTTTTACTCTCAGACTCCTTCAAAAGTTAAAACACAACATCCACAAATATAAGCAACTGATGCAGTGCTAAAATATCAGAGCAGATTACACTGCAGTCGCCCAGTGTTGGGGAACCTCAGGCACGGGCTCAAATGTGTCTCACAGCCCAAATTTTATTTGGCCCCTTTCCATTTCTTGGATCTGCCCCCTGGATCCAGTTCCTACCCACTAGCACGGAGAGACGGAGCTGAAGGTTAGGGAGCAGAGATGAGTGCATACACAAAAGGATAGGGGACAGATTCATGGATGATCTGGACACTTCTCTTCCTGAGCACACCCCTTGAGCACCTCCGCCCCCAACTTCTATGTGGCTTCAGAGTCCCCACCCCCGCTGTAGTCTAAGCCTGCCATATGCCAACGCTATGGAGGTGTTTCTCCAGATGTGAAGCAGAACGCTCCCACAACTCTCCCCTAGAGCATATCAGCACAAAGAGGCATCACCATTGGATCAAAGAGGAAAGGCAGGATGGGGACAATCTGGAGAGCCACAGAATTCAGAGGAGCTCTTGACTTAATGTCTATTGCCCCTTGCTCAGTCCTTCACCCTCACCTACACGTCAGCAAGGCCTGGATGCACCGAGCTGCTACCTCCACGTTCTCGCTCCCTTCCTGGATGGGCACCAACATGGGAAACGATGGTAGAGGGAGGCCACAGTCTTCCTGTTTTCAGTGCCAGGACTACAGCGGCCCCAAGTGGCCCTGTGGAGTCACTGCAGGGGACA
Organism: Sphenodon punctatus; assembly: GCA_003113815.1. NCBI lineage: Eukaryota > Metazoa > Chordata > Lepidosauria > Sphenodontia > Sphenodontidae > Sphenodon > Sphenodon punctatus. The sequence continues at coordinate 3,060,204 of QEPC01005340.1, forward strand.
CCCTGCTCAGTTCCTTTCTACTTCCAATGAATGCAAGACACTAGCTGAAGACAGAACAAGCAAGCAGCACCCGGAACTTGTAACAGGAAATCTCATGCAATGATTTGAGTTTTCTTATTTTTTTAGACTGCAAATTTAAAAATACAAGAGTTTCAAGTGCTGTCCAGACAAGCCGGCTCTAGCCCCAAACGAATCCGTCCCCGTCCCCACCCCCAAGAGAGCCTTCAAGAGGAGCCAGGCATGCAAACAAACTTCTGAATATGTATTTTACTGTAGAGGCATGACTACATTCAGGGTTGGCCTTAGGCAGGGCAATAGATTTGGGGGGGAGGGGCGCACAGGAAGCACTGCTCCTGAAGCACCATCACTGCCAATCCTGAGAGTACCCAGGAGCCCCAACAACATGGCTGTAGTTCCTGCGGTGCCCAACTACCACTCCTGAGGTTCATGGAGGTGGCAATCTCCCACAGGCCCCTGGGGAGCCATGTTGGGGGTAGCAGGAGCCCTAGGGCCCCTCAAAGCTTAGCAGGGGGCAGGTAGGTAGATTGTGCTGGAGCAGGGAAGACGGAGCCTGGCAGTCAGAAAAGAGCACAAGGGCCACTCATCTGCGGGGCCTGCCTCAGCTTGACCTAGCCACCTCCTCCCTAGTAAGTCCTGGGGATAGAATTTGAGGGGGTCTAGGGCGAAAATAAAATCCATGGCCCTCTTAGCTCTGCCCCCATAGCCATTCCCCTTTAAAACTGACAGACGTGCTTGTTTAGGAATATAAAGACTTTTTTGTGAACCCATGGTCTAACCCAATTGAGCAATCATTTTGCAGGGTGGGTGTGTGTGTGTGTGAGAGAGAGAGAACACATGCAGGGCTGGTTGTGTGATTGAGAGGGGGGCTGTCCATGTATGTGATGGGTGAGGGGCTGCTTGTGTGTGAGAGAGGGGCTGCTTGTGTGTGTTTGAGAGAGAGAGAGGAGGTATGTGTGTGTGCATGAGACAGAGAGAGATGAGCTGTTTGTGTGTGGCACACATCTGTGCAACATTTGCTCAACCTTTCCGCATAAGAGAATTGGGCCTATCTCAGGTATTAAAGCAATTGCAGACATACTGGGCCACAGTCAGCCCTGACAAGCAGCCACAAGTTTATCAATTTCAGTCATGTCCTACTTGCTAAAAGCACTTTGAACAAATCTTTCCATTCTGATGGCAATAATTTGTACGCATGATGCACTTCACTACAAGCATAACCCAACAATCCTCTCATCACTATTTCTGTTCAAAAGTACACAATTAGGAACGTTAAGACATTACACGACTGATGTCTCGATTGTGGCTTTCTCCATCCACTTTTGATGCTCAGAAGGTCACCCTATAACTGGCTGGAAAGCATTCCAGACACCACATGACTCTTTTAAAGTTGATTAATAACCATCCCCACTACATAACTATCATAAGTAGAAGAGTTCACTATTTTTGCTTTCCTGCTTCATTATCAATAATACCTAATCCTGAAACAGGAGTCTGCCGAACAACCAACATTATACAGTAACCGGCATGGGCTAATACGCTGTTAATACCTACGCTAACGTTCTTGAGCTAGTCAAAACCAGTTGTCTGTTTTTGCAGAAAGAGAGTCGAACTAGTTAATTGTCTCGTATTATTGGGATATGTCCTTCTCTTGCCAAAGACTTTAAGTTTTGTTGTTCACAGTTTTATTTGGTTGCTGCTGCAGAATGCTCCCTGTATATGTAGTTAATCACAGCCAAGGGCATTTAATAAATGGTCCCACTTCTCTAAAAGAAGACATGTCCATATTTTCCATTTTGAAGAAACTATTCAACTATGCTTAGAAATTGATCACTTCCTTGTGCGTTAAATTATTTTCAGAAACACGCCACACATTACAAGGTCACAGGTTGGAAATGATAGAAAAATGACTCTTATAAATGCCTCCTTCTAAATCAGAAGTTAAGATATCCAAGTTGCTCACCTTAATTAGTAAAATCCCTCATGCTTTCACCTTATTCTTAAAATAATCACTTTAGTTAAAAAGAGGAACCTGGATATTTTTAAAAGGGAAATAATCTTTTAGGATAGAAACTAGTTAAGATTCCAAGTGATTAAGGTGAGCAGTTGCTGCCTTACATACTTGGATTTTGTTGTACGGTACACATGGAAAATGAAAGCAATATTACATTCAACCAGCTTGGCTCACTGCTGCTTGCAGTGTCTCAATATGTTTGTATTATTTCATTTTTACAAAGTCCCTTTTATTTGAGTAACAGTAATTCTATTCCTTTAAAGAAAGTGGACTGAATTTTTCAGACGAATCCTATGGTAGGTAAAAGCCCAAACCCCACTGTGTGTCCAGTGGAAGCTGATTGCTAAATCCCTGAGGCTTCCTTGATAAAGCCCTGATACTGGTCAACATCTTTATAAATGACTTGGATGAGGGAGTAGAGGGGAAATTTGCAGATGGCACAGAACTTTAGAAATAAAATTCAAAATAATCTTGATAAGTTAGAAAACTGGGCTGAAATTAACAAAATGAAGTTCAACAGAGATAAATGTAAAGTTCTGCGTTTAGGTAAGGAAAATCAAATACACAAATATAGGATGGGAGATACCTGGCTTGGCAACAATACATGTGAAAAGGATCTGGGCATTGTAGCTGATCACAAACTGAACATGAGTCAGCAGTGTGATGCAGCCGCAAAAAAGGCTAATGCAGTTTTAGGCTGCATTAGCAGACGCATTGTTTCCGAGTCAGGAGAAGTAATAGTTGCACTTTATTCTGCGCTGGTCAGACCTCATCTGGAGTACTGGGTCCAGTTCTGGGCACCACACTTTAAGAAGGCCATCGACAAATTGGAACGGGTTCAGAGGAGAGCGACAAAGATGGTCAGAAGTCTGGAAACCAAGCCCTGTGCAGAAAGGGTGAAGGAGCACGGAATATTTAACCTTAAGAAGACTAAGGGGAGACATGAGAGCAGTCTTCCACTACCTGAAGGGCTGTCACAGAGAGGATGGCAAAGACTTGTTCTCTCTTGCCCCTGAAGACAAGACTCGAAATAATGGGCTCAAATTACAAGAAAGCAGATTTCAGTTAAACATTAGGAAGAACTTCCTAACAGTAAGAGCTGTTCGACAGCAGAACAAATTACCTAGGGAGGTTGTGGGCTCTCCTTCACTGGAGGTTTTCAAAACAGAGGCTGGAGTGCTGTGGGGAGTGCTGTAGCTGCGGATTTCCGGCATTGAGCAAGGAGTTGGACTAGATCACCTCTGATGTCCTTCCAGCTCTATGATTCTATAATTCTAAATCCAACTGTACAGTGAAACAGTCAAATTGCACCAGTTTGGAATAACCCAATATTTTAGATATAGGGTGCTTTTAGACAAGCACCTTCCCACCCACTACCCACCCACCATCCACCCTCTATGCTTGTTGCAGGCTGCAGTGGTGCCCTTTGGGTGCCCCGCAACATGTATAATGGGTGGGATGTGGGTGGGGAAGTACTTCTCTAAAAGCACCCATAGAAATATGCCTACTTTTCAGTAGATGACTGGTGAGAATTTGGGGAGGGGGAGGGAGAGGGCTGGCAGAGCCAGAAATGCCATCCTCTAACCCCAAAGCCCCACCCTTTGAACCCACAAGGGACAAGGAACATAGAAGGGGTCAGAGGTGCGATAGAATGCCAGCAGGCTCCAACAGAGCCCATCCAGGAGCAGTTCCCCAAGCCAACAGATCCCCACTCTCAATCTGTAATACCTCATGGGGGCAAGAAGTTTCACTGGGCCATCAGCGCCTCTGAACTTCCCACCGTGCCCCTACCACTATTATTGTTTCTATGCAAAATGGCCACACCAATCAAGAATTCACTTCTGTGTACAATTCTGGATACCTGAGGGAAGGCTTATTTCTAATGCAAAATAAGTTTTCTACCATGGGTGAATCCATTATTAGAGTGTGGGAGTGCTCTAATAGTTAAGGTATGTTACACCCTCCATTATAAAGCCCCAACATTCTATTCGCTAGATAACTGGCATGATTAAAGTTAGGATAGAGAAATTTGTAGTTGAGGATCATTGTGGTAAGCGGTTCATGCACATTTCAGCCACGTCGGCTGAATAACAGCTGAGATGTTGCAGTTTGAAAACTGCACTTTGAAGCTTGTTTTTTCAAAAGTTAGACCGTCTTGATCACAGCAGGGTAAAGGGGTTTTGTGTTGGTTGGGAGGAGGTGTAAGCCTTTTAGAAAATTCAAGGAGGCTGCCAGGGGTGCCTTCTGGTTTACTTTTTTAAAATCCGGTTAATAGTTTTGAAGTTATGACATCTTGAAAATTTAATGTTAGCCTATGGAGACCATCATGAGTGTGGAGTGCTTGCGAGCATTCTATGGGCGCTTTTAGACGATCCCGCTAACAAGCAGGATCGTTAAGTGCCGGCATATCCCCCCCGCCTTTCTCTCTACGCTGGGTCTGATGCTCAGAAGAGCATCAGACCTGGCGTAGAGACTCAGTGCGCATGCGCACTCGGCAAAATATCCGGGAAGTGTGCCGTGAAGCCGGCACAGCGGCGATCCGCGTCGGAAGGGGCAGGATCGCTTCCGATCTGACGCCGGCTTAAATGTAAGTTTGTAATTTAAACGAGCGCAAAGAAACGCGGCTGATCAAAGGATCAGCCACGTTTCTTGTCTCGTTTAAAAGCGCCCTAAGTGTAATTCAGAGACTGTTTGAAGGCAAACAGTCTTGAATACAAGGGACTACAACTCCCAGCAGGCACTGCTTGCCAGAGTCTATCAGTGCTGGTGAGAGAGAGGGAACTGCACCTCCCAGGGGGCAGTGCGAGTGACTGGTCAGCCATGTTTACAGCTGATCTGGTGGTGAGAGGAAAAGAGAAAGGCTTATGGAAGGGAGAGAGCTGAAGGTTATTCTGATCCGATCCCACAGCAGGCACCTTGGCTTGGGGGCCAGGGATGCCCAGACGGCTAAACAACAGAGCTAGCAAATCCCACAGTGATGTTTGGGGTGGCTGATTTTGTCCCCTAAACCTGACCAGAAACACAGAGTGCATGGATTTCAGTGACAGCCCCTTCCCCCTCCAAAAATGTGGGGTGTCTGGGCTGTGGCTCCAATGGGCTGACCCGCTGGAGGAGCATGACTGAGGCCAGAGCACTGGAGTTTGCCTGGGATGGTCCTCAGTGCAGGAAGAGGGAAAAGGTTTATCCTGGAGATGGGGACAGGAGGCTACAGGCAGGATGGAATTAATCTTCCAGCGCTTCTCCCTCCGACGTTCCCATCCCCGCTAAGGAATGAGGGGTAAGCAGGTGCTCTGGGCTGATACAGTAGGTGTTCTGCAGGAGGGGGGCAGGGAGATGGTGGGATCCTGTGCAGAGCAGCCCTGTGGGGGCAGAGTGGCAAGTGTAACCCTCAGCCCAGGGAGGAAAATCCTATGGGGGAGCAGGGAGGAAAGGAGCATACACACAAAGCGGGTGGACATTAAGGGGAGAGAGTAGGGGCAGAGCCTCTGTAAACAGCTTCCACAGTAGAAGCCATGCACAGGGGGAGCACTTTACAGAGAGCGGCTTTATTGGGGATACAGTATATGGAACCCAGTACAAGGGGAGGTCTGCAGATTTAGCAGCCTCACCCCCACTATTCCCTCTATCCTTTCATTTCAGTTGGGAAGAATGGGACAGCTGACTAATGGCTCACAACCGTCCCTCTTACCCACTAGTCTCCGCTGCCCCCTCAGAGCACAGTGAAGCTGGGTAGAGTCGTATACAAATGTTTAATTAAAACTAAGTTGGGTATGCATTGAAATTAATAAAATGAAATGGCCATTGGAAGGAATGGGGGCAACAGCAGTGTCTATTTCTAAATAAATACTATTGTCATTCCAACATCCAATTAAGTGATTGTGAAATTATACAACACACTTGCATCTTTGGGAGTACATAGGGAAGGCAAGAGGGTGTGAAATGATGAGGGAGGTTCCAGATGCAGTCACTGGAATGACAGGGAAAAATACAAAGATTGTGCAGGATTAAGTAAGTGGGTGGAATGGCAGGAGGAATTAGAAATACTTACAACAACACGGTTCTGAGTGAAATAACTGATTGGACTGACTTGAACCCTGGACTCCTGGGTTGTCTGTTACAAGGTTGAGAGCAGGGGAGAGGAGAACAGGCTCAGAACCAGGACTACTGAGTTGCCTGTGAAGGGAGTGCAGCCTACTGGATTAGAGTGGGGTGGAGAGGCTGAAAGCCAGGAATCCTGAGTTCTCAGTTACTGGGCTGTGACCAAGTAGATTAGAGGGGGAGAAGGGATGGGAGCCAGAACTCCTAAATTCTCTTTTTCTTAAAGAGGAAATGGAGGGGGTGAGGGGCCAGCTCACGTCCTCCTGTCCCCAGCTTCAGTGTTGCCCCCAAGCTGCAAAGAGGAAGAGAATTGGGGCTGAAAGACGAAGGTAAAGTGTGGGTGTATGGAGTCTAAGTTGTAAGTGGGCACAATATGTGAGACTGTACAATGTCTTTACTGTTAACATGGTACAGACGTTAAGGCGGGAGCCTTAATTTGCAATTTCCATGCTTTTTAACGCATGATTGAATTTGCAAGAGCCTTAACTCTTCCTGTAAACCGGAGTTTTTTTTATTATGGAATATACCATAATGTATCATGCATGGCTAAATGAATTCTATTTAGGTCACTGCAGTCATTTTGTATATTAATATTTTAAATTCTGATTGTAAAACCCAGCTGGACATAGTTGCAGGTCCTCCACGCTCTGGATGGACAGGAATTTTGGTCATCAAGATCTGTCCCCCTGATCTAAAGAGCTGTCTCCCATGCTCTGGTAACTAACGCCTTGGAGAACATTAGCCTTTCTGTATTGTGCAGGTGGGGAACCTCTCCCCGTACACAGCAGAGCACTTTGAAAATGTGTACAAGTTCTGTGGGCCAGATAGGAGTTGTGGGGGGAAGGTATATCAAAGATTGTGCTCAGGATTGAGGGAAAAGTGGAAGGGTCTATATCATGGGTCTCTCTGCCATGGATCCATCCATCCCCTATCGTGGAGCACACATCCCTGATATTGTTTCCTTCCCTTGAACTCATTCATTCAGGGTTTGAGGGTAGGGCTAGGATCTATAGGGCAGGTCTATGAATTAGAAAAAGGTCAAATAAAAACAACTCCATACCTGCTGTAATGTCTAATGTCTGTCTTTAAAAACATTTGGATTGTTGCACAGTGTCTCCTTCATCCTTTCTACTGTCTTCTCTATTTCTTCCTTTCCTCTCTTCCTTTCTTTGCTTGCATTCTCCTTTCCTCTTTCTGCTCCCTCTCCCCCAGACATGTGTATTTGCCTCTCTTTTTTCATTTCTGAAGAGCCTGGCAGATGGACCCTCATCTTGTCCTGTTTTAGCCACTTAAAATGGTGGGAGTTATGGCTTTGGGAGGGTCTGAGCTGCTTTTCTTCCTAGTTACCAGCTGCCTCTTCAGATTTAATATCTGCACTGCTAGACTGGACAAGGGGCATTTTAAAAATCAGGCATGTTTTCCAAAGAGTAAAATCATCCTTTAAAACATCACAGGGTTGGATCATGCCCAGTGATTTCTTTTATATATCTGTAGCAGTCAGATTGCTCACTGGTGTGCAAGCTACGCAATACAGTAGTGGCCCAGATACTCAACTATATGCCCGCTTGTTCTTTCAATGACCACACTTCCATTTGGACTATTAATTTCAAAAAGGTAACGAGATTGTATTGGAGGAGGCAGATGTCTATCATACCTACATTTCATATAGCAAAGGAGCTATAATCTATACATTTTCCTTGTGCCCCAAGCCAGGTCTAACTGCATTTCTACATATATGTCTATCGGGGAGCAGCACTTCTGGGATGCAATACTATTATTTGTATATGTACATTTGCTGTGTTAACATTCCAAATGCTTACAAGTAAGCAAATGCAGCTGGGGACCAACTATGAACATTCCAAATGCTAAAGCAGCAGATGTACATTAAAATATACAATGATATTACCTCGCATACATCATGGCAGAGTTGAGCTGATATAAGCAAAATAAGGGTTAAGCTTTATTTATCTGATAATGGCATTTTGCCTAGAGTAGCACAGAAATGAAACATAAAAGAGGACCTCTTGGACCATTGGTTTTCATACTGTCCAGAGTGGTCCACAGAACCAGATGGGGCTACAGAAAAGTAGGGTTGAGTCAACCTCTCTTGGCTCAGCCTGGCTTCCCCTCCCCACTTCCAGCACACATACATAATGGCCATTCACTGCCCAACCCTCCCTTCATAAGGCTGTGGCAACAGAGGGGACCACAGCCATCTGTTTTGTGTAGCTAGCCTCCAGCCAGTCTGCAATGAGCATGTGCCAGGCCAAGTCCATCTCTAGCAGGTGCATGATGGTCCACAAGAAATTTCAAGGATTCCTAAAAGATTTGGAAACCATTGGCCCAATCTTTCTTGTTCCAGGCTTGGATTCTACCATCTAGTCTATCTAGGGGGGTTTTGCTCAATTCTCCTAAAATTGGACTTTCACCACTCTTCTTAGAAATATTCTCCCAATCCTAATAAATCTCACTGTCAGGATGTTTTTCTTGATATTATTAGGCCTAAATGTTCCTGGTCTTAGTTACCTCTGGCCATGCTCCTTTGAACTTTTGCTAAACAAACCCACTCCTCCCATGCCCTTAACTATCAAAACCAAAGAGCAATGAAATCCTCCTCACTTTCTCAAGGTCTCTTAATACACAGACTGCATGATTGAATGGAGAGTGTTGCTGTAGCACTATGTCCGTACACACAGCTGTAATGAAGGCTGCGGGAAGCGTATGGCACTAAAACCTTTTGTAACCATACAAGAGCAGCCCATTAAATTAGAAAACATGAGAGGAAAATTACATGCTAGTGCAGCATCTCTGTCATGGCTCGCTCTACAGGCAGGTGAGGTCAAGCAAAGAAAAAAGAATTCAAGTTTGTTTAACACTATAATTAGGAAGAAAAGGAAAGTGCCATAACTCTTATGGTCAAAAGCAAGAGGGTCACCATTCAGGTAGGTGGTTATTGCGAGACAAAATACTATAGCATTACTATATATTATTTATGCCTTAACATTTTAAAGTTAAAGGAAGGTGTCAAGGGTGAAAATACTCCTTATGCATCCATTATAGCTTTAGCTAACATTTTTTTAGCTACCTACCCTGCCATTTTGCCAACCTGCCCGCTTTCTATTACCGGCACTTTCTCAGCTGTTCTGCAATTCTATCATCAGCCAGGAACTAAAACAGCCACCCCGCTTGTTCCCGACATGATTGCTGTTCTCTTCGAAATCCATTCTCATGCTCCTGATATTGCTCTTTTGCAGTTCTCTCACCTTGACACTCCCCCACAAGCAGAAGCTGTAATTTTTATTAGGTGGCTTTATTAAGGTTTGTAGTGCTGCTATAACCCGTAAAAGTCAGAACTTTTATGGAGAAGAAGCATCAGCAGAGCATCCAGGTGACTGTCTAGGGGTTCTGATGACTAAATAAACCATAAGAGCATGAGTGGTTGGTACATACCATCAAGAACAAAGAGACAGAACCTGCTTTATGTATGAATGACTAAAGACATCGGCTGTTCAAAATAACATCTTGCTGCAATCCTGAAACTTAGTTCGGAGTAGTTTCATTGATCTAAATGAGACTAATCCTAAATAAATGCTTTGACGACTGCATCCTTTGTTTTGTAACCATTAAAGTATGCACTCATTGCTGACAACAGGCATATGCAAAGCTTGACGTTTAAATCCAACCTATTCTGGAGCTATACAAAGTATACTCTCCTCTCTCGTATTCTGTGATAAATCTACTTTGGCTGTTCTTCCATATTAATTCATAAAAAATGTCTTTGAAGTAAGGACAAGTATGGCTTAGTTTTAATTCTTCCAACCTTATCTAGGGGTAATTTCAGACGTGACGATACCACGGTCAACCACAGTGAACCTCGGTCAATCCTGCGGTGTGGCCGAAAAGCCGTGAACGTTTGATCAGCAGCATCCAGATGTTCGCCACTGTCAATTACCCGGAGGGACCAAAGCCAACTACGCTTCCCAAGGTCGGGACGGGATCATCCCCGGAAGAGTGGTGAAAGCGATTCCCGCTGGGAAACCGCCAAACATAACGACTGAATGCCAACCATCAGGCAGAAGCAGAATGAATGATCCCCAGCCATGGCGAGAGCACACAGCGTTGCTGCCAGGCAACGCGCAACACACAGACCGAGGAGGGAGATTTAAAGGGCACACAGCAGCAGGGGAACGTAGTGGGATGGAGCAAGATGGAAGGGAAAGGAGAGCGGAGGGCGAGCGAGGCAGGGGGAAGGAGTAGGAGGGGGGAGGGCATAGGGGATTCTGTATGGACAATAAACACAAGGTGTAGCTACAACAGCTTTATTATCTGCTTCATGGTAACAGAAAGGGGGCAGGAGATCGGATTGGCTTCAGGCCGGAGACAGGTGGGACCTGCCGTGGGGAAGCCCCCACACGGCTGTGGGTGGGCACGTGTGCCAGGACGGCTGGTGATGTGACCCGCCTGTGCGGACAGGGTGGGGAGCCTGGAACCGAGGGTGGCCTGTGGCAGCCCACGGGGGGCCCCGGAGCAGGCCCCAGCGTGCCCTTATTGGCCGCCTTCGCCCGCCGCCAGCTGTCCGGAGGCTGCTCAGCTGTGCCGGTGGGGCCTTCCCTGGGCTCCTCGTGCCGATTGCACTCGCCTGCCGGTCAGTGTGTGCCTACAGACGGCGCCCCTCCCCTGGGTGCACCTGCACTCCCGTCAGTGCGTTCTGCAGCTTGTTGCCTGCTTGCTGGACATTCTTTGCGCTCGGTTCCTGCAGTTGTGCTGGGTCCCCTCCCCACACATCGCTCGCTAGCCATCCCATGGTGCGGCCTGCAGACTTATCGCGTGTCCTTGGAGCTCCCCTGCTTCCCTCCCCAGCCCACATGGGATTGTGGGGCCCCTTTTTCCTTGCTGCTTAGACCCTCTGCCCGATGGACCATGGCCGGCAGTGCTGCCCCGGGGCTCCCGCAACCCGGATCGCCTGGCACCCCCCATAGCTGGACCTTCCAGGAGACCATGGCCCTATGTGACCTGTGGCATTCCCCGGCCGTGCAACTGCTCCTGTGCTGCCCGGATACTGTCTCTGGTGCCTATGTGAGTCTGAGCTCCGGCCTTCACTGCTTTGGCTATGAGGCGAGCGGTAGCGTGTGCCGGGTCCATGCCGAGGTGCTTGTCCTCCGTTCCTTTCCTGATGGGCGCATTCTGGAGATGATGTGCTCGCATGTGGCATGGTCCACAGCGGAGACCATGTCCGCCCTCTCGGTGTGTAGCCTGGCCGGGTTCACGACCTGTCTGGAGGACGGGGGCCCTACCCTGGCCATTTCCTTCTTCTGCTGCATCCACGGGGCCCATGGCTACCAGCAATCTCGTGGGGTGGCATATTACCGCCTGTTGAAGCTTGGGCACCTGTCATGGCCCTCTGCTGCTGACTACACGTTGTCGGAGCCCACCGGACCGGAGCTGGCAGCGCTGGCTGCTGTGTGGTCCTGTGCTGATGTTCAGGTGGAGCTCGCTGGGTCGGATCCTTTTGAGGCCTATTACCTCGTTGGACTACCGCTGGGGCATGCTTCAGTGGCTCCACTATGTGCATCTGGTGGACCAAGTGGTCCCAGCCCCCTTCGTGACCCCCTGCAGCTGGCTGTGAGGCCCCCTGTGTCTTCAGTGTGATGGATGACAGCCCCACCATGTGCTCCCTGCACCTCCCTGCCGGCTTGGGACATTGGCCGCTCGCTCCGCACCGTTCCAGCCTCGCGGCTGTTCTGGCTGGTTCACTTGCCTCTGTTCCGCTCGCCTGTGTCACTGTGCCCCCTCCATAGGCACCCACTGTCCTGCGCTGCCTGTGGTGTTCCTCTCTGTGCCCGGCTCCCCCTTTGGCTGGTTCCTGCTGCCTGACACCGCTACCAGTTCTCCCCGTGGTGTATTTCTCCCTTGCACGGCTGCCTGCTCACCTGTGTCTGTGCCCTGCCCCCCACCCCCTGGGTGCCTCCTTGACTGTGTGGGACTTGGGGCCACTGCACAGCGCTTGCCAGCTTCCTCCGGGGGTGTGTGTGCATGTGCTTCCCACGGGCTGCTGCTCGCCTCCATCCTCAGCCATGCTTCTGCATCAGCGAGGGGGATCCTTGCCATCTGGACCTGCCTCAGACCACTCCGGTGCCTTCCCCGGCTTGTTTGCCCTCCCCCTGTGACCCTGTTCCATCCCTGTGGGAACCCCTGTGACTTGGGCTGCCTGTGTTGCTGTTGGTGGCCCGTGCTCCCTGTGCTGACAGTGGGGTTCTGGGTGCCTTTCACCATGTCCTGGTCTGTTCCCGGTCCGGTCCCCTCCACTGCCTCGGCCCGGGGCTCCCCCCTACCCCCTGTGTCCATGGTGCTGTGTGTGTTGACCCTCCCTGTGTACTCCCCCTTTCCTCCCTTTCCCATTCGGGTGTGTTTGCGCCCGGGCATGTGTGTGTGGTCTGTGTTCTGTGTAGGTGACCTCCCTGTTCCTGTTGTGTGTGCCGCCTCTGCTACTCTTCTCCCTCATCCCCCTCCCTTCCCGTTTCCCTTGTGTGGGCGTTGCCTTTTGGCTTCCTTTGCCCTCAGTCAGCCATGTCTGCTTCCCGCCCCACCCCGGTTCTTCTGGGTGTTCAGACCTCGGTCCAGAATCAGCGTAACGTCTATTGCGCTGCCCCAGGCCGTAGTCCGTCCGGCCATTTCTTTGCCATGGACCCACTCCCGTCATGTCTGTTCAGGGCTTTCCTGGACCATGGGAGGGGGTTAGCCGGTTCGTCACCGTTGAGGATCCACTGTGGTGACCCGGGAGCACATAACAACTGAAGTTACCCTATGAGATAGACCTGAATAACATCTTGTGAACAAGCTAATTTTTTGTAAAAAAAACAAAACACCACCACAAAAACAAAACAAAACGAGTAAGTTATAAATATTATTTTTCATTTATTTAGTCCACAGGAGCAAAATGATACAAACGAGTAGTCAACATCAGAATATTAATATTTACAAGAGGAAGAAAAGCAAAAAGTGGTGGCAATGGAGGTGCAACTTGGCAGAAGACCTCAAAGCTCTAGAAGTTCAGTAGTCTGGTTTCCATGGAGCTTAACGCAGGAGACAAATGTTAATGATCGGCATGTACAGAAGGAGTCTGAAAACATCTCTTGAGGGTCAAAGGAATGGTTCTTCTGGCACTATAAGAGATGAAACTGCATGTGTATAATGTGAATGAAAATGAACTTCAAAGGAAGTTGATTATTTTTGTAAGTCACTTTAGTGTTTCAATTTCATACTTTTTAATTGATTTGTTTTGTTTTAATTGTTTTTTATGAGGTTAGATTATTTACTTTAGCAGCTTTAACAGCTATGTTTGTGTAGGTATGCTGTTACAAAATTATATAAAATGAGAGTTCACTGCCCGTTTGCCTTAGGTACTTAAATATTCCCAAGAACTTCAGTAAATTTTCTTCTTCAACTGAAGAAGTTTCCCTACTTGAATACACTTGGGAGGTTCATATTAGGCACTTCAATGTTCACTGCATTTACCCATTAGCAGCAATCGTATTAGTGCTAGTCAAAAAGGGAGATCCACTTGGGGCAAACTTTCTAACCTCAGATCAATTTGCAAAGATATTTTGTTTGAAGTTACACAGTTAAATGATGAAAGAAAACAATTTGGAACAGGAAAAGTACTGCTCCCCTAAAGCTCCCATTACTGATGGGATCCGTGGTCATTCAGGTTTGCAACCTTGGAGTGCTTCTGGACCCCACACTGTGCCTGGAACATCAGGTGGTGGCGGTGGCCAGGAGCACTTTTCACCAACTCCATCTGGTGAGAAGGCTGTGGTCTTCTCTTTTCGATTTGGACCTCACCACTATCATCCATGCTTTCATCACTTCAAGCGTAGACTACTGCAATGCGCTCTACGTGGGGCTGCCCTTGATGACTGTTTGAACGCTGCAGCTGGTGCAGAATGTGGCGGTCCGGCTTCCTTCGGGAACAGGTTACCGGGCACATAAATCAGTGCTCTGGAGTCTGCATTGTCTGCCTTTAGCTTTCCAGACATAATTTAATGTGCTGCTTTTGACCTTTAAAACTCTCAACAGCCTGGGCCCCACATATCTGAAAGATCACCTTTCCTATCATGCGCCGCTGCGGCCCCTGCAGTCAGCCGCGAGCACCCTCCTGCAGGTTCCACCTGCTATCCAGAGGGACATTCTCAGTCGCTGCCATGGTGTTCTGGAACTCCCTTCCCCTGAGTCTGAGCTTCTTCCGGAGGCAGTACAAAGCAGTTTTGTTTGGTAAAGCATTTAGCAGGCAGGGATAGGAACTGGGGTTGGCTGGGGGTTTGTGTGCAGTTGTGGGTTGGGGGAGGAGTTAGGGAAGTTTATTGGGGGGATTTTAGGGGTAGAGTTTCTGAGGAGGGGACTAGGGTTTTTAAGGTTTGTTTTTTTACTGATTGTAAGCCGCTCTGAGCTGTTATGGGAAGGATGGTATTTAAGTCTAGATTAGATAGATAGATTAGATAAGATTATATATATTGCTGGATCTGATATGTTGTCAGAGGATAAAGATGGTATGCCCTCTGATTCTGTAGACCTGGTATTAGGTGTAACTGGGGAGGAAGTCTGGTCATCTTTTTGTGAAGTGTCGGAATTGTTAGGAGGGTTCTTCTTTTCTGGTTGTGGTTCTTGGGTGGGTAACTCTTGATCTGGAGAGACATGTGGCATTAGAGAAATAAAGGATGTAGTGGCTTTTGGTAACTGTTGTGCTGTAGTCAATCAGCGCTGTCTGTGGTTCTAAAGTCAAAGTTGTAGCTGCCTTCATCAGATTGGCTGAACCTAAGATGCTTCTTAGCACTACTGCTAACTGAGACAATGGGGTTTGTGGCAGGTACAACCCAGGTACTCATTATGGGAGCAGGCAAGGGGGTTAGGGTTGGAGGTCTTCCCAAAGCAGCAGAAGGAGTTGTACCCCAGAACTGTATATTGAGCCTGGTGGATAATAGTGACGATATAGAAGCTCCCATTGATTTGTGCTTCTGGACCCCACACTGATTTTTGTATGGTACTTTGGTGAGGGCCAGGACATTCATGAGGTCCATGACAGTTGTCCCATCATCCACACAGGGGAGTATGGCATCAGGTGGTGATTGTATGGTGAAGCTGATGAAGGTCTGGAGATAAGTATAGACCCTCTACGCCTATCCATTGCAGGGGGAAGGGAAAAAAGATTGTATGAATTGTGCTGGAGATCTCCAAGATTTATCATCTGTGTTTAAATACGATGAGTGAGGTGAGAATGTATGCAAAGAGCCCTTTGGGGTTGCTGACGGAGTAGCGGAGATCAACATTGGTGGTAGCGGTGATTCAAGGATCATTATTGTTTGTTCCTTAGCAGTTGGTGGGATTAAGGGTCTGTCTGATAACTTCTTAAGAGTTTGGGATGTCTCCCCCTAGCAATTTGTCCCTCTGCTTTTCCTTATGGTGCTCAGGTCTTTTGAGTATTTTTCTTGTCTTTTAGTCAATTTTTCAGGTTGGGGAAGAGATCATTTTATTCTTCGTATCCTTTGGAAACGTATGATTTTGGTGCCAGAAGTGTCAGTGCTGATGAGCATGGTGCTGACAGGGAGGACTGTACAGGGAGAGATGGGTGCGGGGGAGGACGCAGTGGGTGTTTTCAAACATGACGGTGGTTGGCTTCCGCACGCTTTACTCCCTGGGCCACCATCACATACATTTGTGCCCACCAGATGTTAGCATGTGCTGGATCCCAAGCATGGTAGTAACTAGCCCAAGCTGCGACTCGGGGAAGTCCCCAAGTCACAGCCCAGGCTAGTCGTCACCATAGTCAGGATCCTGGTGCCTGACCAGGAGTAAAGCAGGCTTTCACGTTTGAAAGCCCGCTTTACTCATCGTCATGAACACCCATCAGGGAGAAGGACGGGCCACCGGGCACAGCGTGGGGACAGGCGGATGTATGTCTGCCTGGCTCCCCACCGACCCCAACGGTCAGTCCCCATCATATTATTTTGGGGGTCTTGCCAGATCCCAGCCCCGGTGCCAGCCCCACTCCAGACCAGGTAAGTCCGTGGCGGCACTTTGGTACCATCATGTTAGAAAACACCCAGTGTTGGGGGTGGTGTCAGTGCCAGTGAAGGTGTCTGTGATGGAGAAGCGGTGCCAGGGAGGCGGGTGGTGCTGATGAGGGCAGTGCCGAGCTAGACTTTAGCCGGATAAACGGTCCAGGGCAAGGGGAGGTTTTTGCTGCCTTTTTTGCTGGCAGCCGCCATGGCAGCAACCCGGGGCTGAGCCCCTCTCCCTGGGGGACATGGGAGAAGTATTCTTCTTTAGATGGTTTTTCCTACACTAATACTAATTAAAGTATTTAAATTTTTAGGAGATTTAAACAAGACTGCTAGTCCCTCTGGAGAATAACCGGAGAGGTTTGTTCCCTAACTGTGGAGCGCTGTGGCAGTTGGAAGGAACGGAGGTGACTCACACTCAGCTCCTCCTATTTATAGCCTCGCCACCGTCCCACCAATGGCATGAGGCACAAGAGGAGGGGCCACTGAGTGAGACAGGTGAACTGCTTAAAGGAGGTTCCCAAACTGATCTGCACAGGCACAGCTCCCAACTGTGCGAGTTCACAGAGGCCCACTCAAAGAACTGCTCATGCCCAGACCAGCCATAGCCTTCTCCTTCTCCTTCTTTATGGTCTTCCTATGTGCAGGTACTTCTAAACTAAGCTGGGTTAAAAATTTGTCCCCATGAAGTGTCTGAACATGAGGTGTTGTATTGTATTACAAAAATGGCAGGAGGTTTCAGGGTTGGTCCCAGTGTAGAAAAGGCTGCCCTAATACAGGAAAGACTGCAAAGCCATGGTTTGACATACAGTAAACCTACTATTCCCATAATCAAGTGATCTTCTTTGGACAAGCTAAGCACAGGAAAATGCATAAACATATTGTTCCATGGACTTTTCCTTTACAATGATTAAACAGAGAGATTGTACTTTGGACACTGAGACCAAAATCAGATTAAAACTGTGCCTCTGGAAAGCACATTTTATAAAGAATGGAAAATAAACTGAAACTCAAAGACAGAAGATGTGATCTGGCTTGTGGTTGAGGAAGTTACACAATACCAACATGTTTATGCAATAAAAATACCAGCAAGAGGCAAAGGAAGCCTTTTCAGATTAAAACAAATTTCTCTTCCAAAAAGACTGTTACGCAAATGGAGTTTAGCATGGAAATTGCTCAGTATTAATGGGAGTCATGCAATCACATGTAGCCCTGTAACAAGTTTGGTTCTTTCTTCTGCACACTTACAGTTGATGTCCTGTGCTCATTAAAGGGAGGCTTCATTGCTATTTATGTCTAGAATTCAGTCACACAAAATATAAAGCACATGTACTGTTAAATGCACAGAACTCCTAACGCAACAGAAAGGCTAAAAAGTTCTAAGTCGAATACCTGCAGTCCTGAGTCCATTAAAGACCATGGCAAAGCTCCCATTGGCTCCCGTGGATCAACATCACACCCAAAGTCTGAAAACCTAACATCAGATTAACTCAGCTGCATTTCACATCAAGCGGTTTTATGATGCATCTTTTATAACCTATACTGAAATTCAGAGCTGCCAACTCCTCAGATTTTCTCCTAAATCTTATAATATTTGTTTTTGAAATAAACCAACAACAACAAAAAACAGCTCCTACAATCTTAGGGTAAAAAGATAACCTTAGTTCTCTTGGTGTTTTTCCTTCTAAGTAATTATTTTAAAAGTTGGGATAAATGTACGTCCCTCGCAGCTATTGGAAAAAATTGGAAGATGTGTTGTCTAAAAGCTGGAAAGTAAAACAGAAGGGAGGCTAATGGAAACATTTTTCTTTAATTTCTTGATTTGAGGGGAGATCTGATTCATGGTGTTTACATGGTGAACTGGCAAGCCTGGCTTAATTAAGTTTGCTAATGAAACCAAACCAAAACACCAGACCCAAATACAACTTTGTAATTGGGGTGTTCAGAATTTAAGTACCGTGCTTCAACGAGGCTTCTCTAGAGTAAGTGGAAACAGTTAATCCAGTTGTAAAAATTGAGTCCTTAACATTGGGTGTTTTCAGACACGATGAGAGCACGAATTTCCACGCTTTTCCAAGCATGGAAATCCGTGCTCTCGTTATGGCTGAACTAGGACACCAGATGTTGGCCCGGGCCAGAACCCTGGTTTGCGTGGGCTGTGGCAGCATCAGTGCTTAGCCCAGGCTATTACTCGGGATCATCCCTGAGGGCTACGCCCTGCCATGGGCCGTGCAAAGGACTCCAAACCGGGGTAAAGTGGGCCATCACGTGCATTGGCTCACTTACACTTACCCTGGTCTGGGTCTGTGGTAGTTCTGGGCAGCCATGGCGGCCTCATCAGTTGTTGTGGCCACCCGGCAGAGAGGGGGACGGATTGCTCCTGGCAGCACGGAAGTGGGACCATGAAGACACACTTCTGTATGTCAGCCTGCCATCACCCTGGCCTGGCCCGCCATCATGTTCGACGGCCGGGCCAAATCCTGCTCCAAGTGAGAGCCCCATGCACTCTCTGGGCTGAACCAAAATAAGAGAACTTTTATTCCTAGAGGTAGCTTGAAAAAAGTGTAACAATGCAATCTACAAACCACTTACTCCAAAACAGTTCCACTGAAGTCCATATATCTTCACTGATACTATTCCAGAGTATATATTTTGAGGATTGTGGCCTAAATTATAAAGGCTAGGGGCTAATACAAAAAATTACAACTCTGACTTCTCCAGGGCATTGCTGTTGTGATGCTAAAATAATAAAGCCTTATATAAAGACATAGGGTGTTGACAACCGAGATGTTGCCTCACATTTGCCCCCATTAGCCCCACATTCACTTGCTCATGTTTCATGTGGCCGCCAGTTTTTCACTGTCCGCGAGGCTACCCCAGGGCTGCTCCACATGGCTTCAACCAAGGAAATTAGGTACATCGCTGGTGCTATATAAATGCTTATAATAATAATTATTATTACTATTATTAATTAATCGATAACAAAAATTCAAGGAGGCTGCCAGGGGGTGCCTTCTGGTTTACTTTTTGTAAATCCGGTTAATAGTTTTGAAGTTATGACATCTTGAAAATCAGTGTTAACCTATGGAGACCATCCTGAGTGTGGAATGCTTGTGAACATTCTATTTGTAATGCAGAGACTGTATAAAAGCAAACAGTCTTGAATACAGGGGACTACAACTCCCAGCAGGCACTGCTTGCCAAAGTCTATCAGTGCTGGGGAGAGAGGGA
The DNA here is from genome assembly GCA_003113815.1 of Sphenodon punctatus. Lineage (NCBI taxonomy): Eukaryota > Metazoa > Chordata > Lepidosauria > Sphenodontia > Sphenodontidae > Sphenodon > Sphenodon punctatus. The sequence goes on from QEPC01005340.1 coordinate 3,079,620, forward strand.
ACTGAATCTTCCAGAGGGCAGTGTGAGTGACTGATCAACCATGTTTAGGGCTGATCTGGTGGGGAGAGGAGAAGAGAAAGACTTATGAAAGAGAGAGAGAGAACTGAACAGTGGCGGCTGGCCACCGAGGGCCGCCAAAGGCCAGCCGCCGACTTTAAAAAAATAAAAATAAAAAATGCGCCAGCGCTGCTGCAGCTTCTGACAGCACTACAGCAGCCTCTGATTTTGCTTCAGAGGCTGCTGCAACGCTGTCAGTTCTCCCTTCCGGGATCCACTCCTGAGGAGTGGGTCCCGCAAGGGACAAAAAGGCTAAGCCCAAACGGCGTTTTCTGTGGAAAACACAATTTGGGCGGCTGAGCCCCGCCGTCCACAGCACGTATAGGACGTGCTGTGGAGGGAGGGGCTAGCCTTTCCATTGAGTCCTATGGGCTCAAATGGAAGATCTCACCAGGGCGTTTGCTGAAACAGCCATGGCGAGATCCCTAGGGTCAGGGGACTGAGGCAGGGAGCAGCGTGCATGCACGCTACTCCCTGCCTCACATGTTCAACATGGCTGCCGGCGCGCTGTTGTTTCACTGCTGCTCCCTGCTGCTGGAAAGTAGTTTGTGTGGACTGCCGAGGTTATGTTGCGGCTGCTGGGGATGGGAGGTGAGGGGCACACGGGGGGGGGTTGGAATGTGGTTTTTGTTCACTTGATGTCATGATGTGGAGTACTGAATGCTGCAAATGTGATGCTTCTGATAAAACTGAGCTTTTGAAATCCTGATGTGTCTTCACAATGCTGAAAATTTGGTGCTTTGGAAATCCTGAGATGTAAATTGGCAGTCTGGTGATCTTAGGAAGTTAGGTGTGTTCACAATGCTGGAAATTTGGTGCTTTGGAAATCCTGAGATGTAAATTGACAGTCTGGTGATCTTAGGAAGTTAGGTGTGTTCACAATGCTGGAAATGTGATGTAACTGTGAGTCTGGTGATTCATGGGCCTTGAAATTCCCCTCCCCCAACACACACACACACACACACACACACAGCAGAGGGCAAGAATACTGCTTCTGATGCAGGGATTGGGGTCCCTCCAACATACCATGCAGCAAGTCCCTTCTTTCTGAAGCAGTATTCTTAACCTCTGCTGCGTGTGTGTCTTTGATAAAACTGCTTGTAAGTGAGGCTTAAGGTTGTCTGCCTGCTTTTAAACCTGGCAGAGGAGGTGATTATAACCTGCCTAACCTAACTGAAATTGCTTGATTAAGTAATGTAATGTCCGTCCAACTTTAACCCTCGGAACTCCTTGCTGCTGGGTTATGTTACCCACCATTGCCCTGGCTCCGCCCACCACCGCCCGCCCGCCCAGCCTTACTGCCCCACCAGCCGCCCCTGGAGCTGAAGGTTATTCTGAACCGATCCCACAGCAGGTGCCTCGGCTTGGGGGTCAGGGACGCCAAGATGGCTAAACAACAGAGCTAGCAAATCCCGCAGTGACGTTTGGGGTGACTGATCTTGCCCCCTAAACCCGACCAGAACCACAGAGTGCATGGATTTCAGTGACAGCCCTTCCCCCTCCAAAAACATGGAGTGTCTGGGCTGTGGCGCCAATGGGCCACCCCATTGGAGGAGCATGGCTGGGGTCAGAGCACAGGAGTTTGCCTGGGAAGGTCCCCAGTGCACTAAGAGGAAAGAGGTTTAACTCAGAGACAGGGACAGGAGGCTACAGGCAGGATAGAATCGATCTTCTTTCAGCGCTTCTCCCTCCAACTTTCCCAGCCCCACTAAGGAATGAGGGGTAAGTGGGTGCTCTGGGCTCTTTCTGCAGGAGGGGGGCATGGAAATGGTGGGGTCCTGTGCAGAGCAGCCCTGTGGGGCAGAGTGGCAAGTGTAGTCCTCTTGGGAGGACTCTAAGAGCGAGCCTCAGCCCAGGGAAGAAAATCCTATTGGGGAGGAAGGGAGCATAGACAAAGGGGGGGACATTTAGGGGAGAGAGTAGGGGCAGAGCCTCTGTAAATAGCTTCCACAGTGGAAGCCATGCACGGGGGAGCACTTTAGAGGGAGCAGCTTTATTGAGAATACAGAATACAGAACCCAGTACAGGGGGAGGTCTGCAGATTGGGCAGCATTGTGCAAGAAAGAGAGCCCTGTTGAAGGGGGAGTAAAGTGGGGGAGTCTTGTAGAGACAGAGAGCTGCAGAATAATTGCTATAATTGTGCTGGGAGAGAGCCCTGGACACTGGACAGAGGGGAACTGAGTGAGGGACCTTTGTACAGGAGGAGAGCTGCAGGATGGGGAGCATTATGCCAGGTGGAGAGTCCTGCACCTGGTCATAGCAGAGTCAGGGAGCCCTCTACAAGGAGTGAACTAGCCATGGGGTCCTGTACAGGGGGAGGTCCTTATAGAAAGCAGGATAGTCAGTGTTGCACAAGGGAAAGAGCTCTGACAGTGGGGAGTAGAGTGGAAGACTCCTATGCAAGTAATGAGCTAGAGAGATCATAGAGAGCAGTTTTTGGAAGTTTGCAATGCTTAAACTGAACCAAGTTGTTGTATTCTTAGTAAAGCAGGGAGCTACCACTAAAAATCCAGCTTCGCCTTGCTTGCTGTTTGAAGGACATAAGAACCTTCTAAACTGAAAGGAGCAGCTCTTCCACCTTAGCCTCCACTAAGCCCTGCTTCCATAGTGGTTATGCTGCTCAGCATTCTACTGCGGTAGCAGCACAAAATTTTCTCCATTGTAATTAACAAAAAACTTGGATATTCCATAATCAAAAAACTTCTGGTTTACAACACGAGTTAAGGCACTAAAAAGCATGGAAATCACAAGTTAAGGCTCCCGCCTTAACGTCCGTGCCATGTTAGCAGTAAAGACATTGTACAGTCTCACGTATTGTGCTCATTTCCAACTTAGGTTCCATGCACCCACACTTTGCCTTCGTCTTTCAGCCCCAATCCTCTTCCTTTTTACAGGTTGGGGGCAACAGTGAAGCTGGGGACAGGAGGGTGTGAGCTGGCCCCTCACCCCCTCCTTTCCCTTTAGTCTTTCCATTGGAGAGAATGGGGCAGCTGACTAATGGCCCTCTGTGGTTCTGGGCGGGATAAGGGGGCAAAATAAGCCACCCCAAACGTCCCACTAGTCTCCACTGCCCTCCCAGAGCACAGTGAAGCTGGGTAGAGTCGTATACAAATGTTTAATTAAAACTAAGGTGGGTATCCATTTAAATTAATAAAATGGAATGGCCATTGGAAGGAATGGAGGCAACAGCAGTGCTGATTTATAAATAAATACTATTGTCACCAACAGCCAATTAAGTGATTGTGAAATTATACAACACAGTTGCATTGTTGGGAGTACATAAGGAAAGCAAGAGGGTGTGAAATGATGAGGAAGGCACTAGATGCAGTCACTGGAATAGTTGGAATGACAGGGAAAAATACAAAGAGTGTGCAGGTTTAAGTGGGTGGAATGACAGGAGGAATTAGAAATACTTACAATAACACGGTTCTGAGTGAAATAACTGATTCAGAAGACTGATGGGATATCTGAGGAAGCAGTCCTATCGTTTCCTCCTCTTACCATAGCTGATCCCCTATCCTTTGACTCCCAATAGACACCCTCCCTGTTATTCTATTGCCTCTCCTGTTTTGTCATTCCACACACACACTTCTGTTCCATATGACACATACAGACAAACATTGTATTTCCCAGGACTTTTGAGTTCTCGGTGAGGGAAGTGGGGGCTAGAGGGAAGACTTGGACCCCGGACTCCTGGATTGTCTTTTACACGTTTGAGAGCAAGGGAGAGAAGAACAGGCTCAGAACCAGGATTATTGAGTTGCCTGTGAAGGGAGTGCAGCCTACTGGATTAGAGTGGAGTGAAGAGGCTGAAAGCCAGAAATCCTGAGTTCTCAGTTACTGGGCTGTGACCAAGTAGATTAGAGGGGGAGAAGGGATGGAAGCCAGAACTCCTAAATTCTCTTTTTCTTAAAGAGGAAACGGAGGGGGTGAGGGGCCAGCTCACGCCCTCCTGTCCCCAGCTTCAGTGTTGCCCCCAAGCTGCAAAGAGGAAGAGAATTGGGGCTGAAAGACGAAGGTAAAGTGTGGGTGTATGGAGTCTAAGTTGTAAGTGGGCACAATATGTGAGACTGTACAATGTCTTTACTGTTAACATGGCACGGATGTAAAGGCGGGAGCCTTAACTTGCAATTTCCATGCTTTTTAGTGCATGATTGAATTTGCAAGAGCCTTCTCTCTTCTTGTAAACCAGAGGTTTTTTGATTATGGAATTTTCATGAAAGGCTGTTCTTAAAAGCATAAAAAAAGCCCTACTGGCAAACCAATGGCCCATCTAGCTCAGTATCCTGTCTTCAACAATGGCCAGTATCAGATACTTTAGAGCACAGGTGGGGAACATTTTCCCTCTCAAGTGCCACTTTGAAAGTATGTACAATCGCTACGGCCAAATAAAAGTTGGGGTGAGGGTGCTTTAAGAAGTGAATTCACAATGTATGCCATGGAGCTGTCCCCTATCATTGTGTGAATGCCCTCATCTCTCTTCCCTTCCCCCTGCTCTCACTTTTCTATCGCATCTCTCTCTCTGTTCCCAGCTTCCCCATCCTCCTCCTGTTACTATGGTTCTTTTATCACCCACTTTGCTTTGCCTCTCACTCTGTCTCCCTCTTGTACCACACCCCTTCCCTATCTCGTCCCTCCCTTCCCTTCCGTTACATTATATACACCCACTGTGCTTTGGCAAACCTTCAGTTTTGACTCTTATTTGCCTGAAAAAGGACCCTGTGAAGTCCAAAAGCTTGCACATTTCTACCAACAACAGTTGGTCCAGTAAAAGATATCATTCAAACTACTTTGTTTCAATTTCTGTCACTTGGGACCAACATGGCAATCCCTTCCCTGAGCTCGGTTTTTCAGTGCTTGGAGGTAGGAACTGGATCCAGAGGCCTCTATGGGCCAAATAAAAACTAGTTGCGAGCCACATTTGACCCATGGGCCTAAGGTTCCCCAACCCTGCTTTAGAGGAAGCGCACAAAAACAGAGCACGTATGGAGTGATCCTCTCCCTGAGGTTTCATCCTCCAACCAACTTGGATAATAGCCATTGGAAGACCTATTCTCCATAAACTTATCCAAACCTTGTTTGAACCCATCTATATTATTGCCATTTGCAACATTCTTTGGCAATGAGTTCCACAAACTATTGTAACTCTATCTCCTAGTTCCTCTATTGCAAAAATTTAAAAGACACAACAGCCTGGCACCAATTTTATTGGATACAGCCATACTGCGTTCTCAGAAAGCACCAGCATTGCCCGCTGCCTGTGGAGGCACTGTGGCAGCAGTTCATCCATGTGGCAGAATTTTCTAGTTAAGGTAAGCCCCCTTCTCCCCTGATGGCTGAACCACCACTGAAAAAAACACCTATTAGATTTTATTATTCTGTTTTTGTCAGGTCATTAGAATTGTGCTTGTGAATTAAAGATAGAAGGAGATCACTCCTGGGAGACCTGGTTGGGAAAGAGGTTGTTCTTGTTAATGTAAGTGGTGCAATTTGGATTTCAAAAAATGCAATCAATGCTGGCTCTACGAAAAAGGTAGTGAAGGAGGAAGCTGTGCTGCACACATTATTTTAATCTGCTACTGCTGCAGAAATAAAATGAAATGCATAACAATTTTAATTACGTGTCTACAAAAGTCACTGGTGTTCATAAAGCAGGGCTTGCAAAAAAATAAAAAGCATCAGGAGGAAAGCTTTACTTCTGCATTAATTATAGAGCCACTGACTGATGTAAAAATGATTTTATTCTAACTGGATGTGTCTGATCTTGAAACGTGTACTAATAAGGTTCTTCAGGACAGACATTATTTAAGCAATTTGGGGGGCACTCTCCCCCATACACACTTAGTAAAGCATGTAACTCAATTTGTTATCAGCTTTTGGGGTCTTTTAATACTGAATGACCACCAAGTGAGAAGAAGGGAAAAGCAGGGGAGAACATCAAGGGAGGCAAAACAGAAAGATACAAGGAAACGGGGCAGAAACTAAAGAGGAAACAGGAAAGAAAAAAGCAAGAAAAGACAAATTAAAGAAATACACGCCTATCCAAGCAGACAGAGGATGGGCCAATTTTATTGCACTGAGTAATCACCGACATTTGGCCAGCTGGTTTGGATAGCAGAAAATCCTTAGTACAAACGGTAAATGCAAGGTTAAAATTGTTCACTCGGACTGTGGTTTTGCAAAGACATAGGAGATCCTCTGTAGACTCCAGGGGTGTGCATTCATATCATTTTCTCTTATTTACAAAAGCATATGTTGTCGTAAATGATGATATGAAAACAGATGAATAAGCAAACTATTGTCTTTTGGTTCATTCATTTTAAAAATAAAAATTAAAAATAAAATTTAAAAAAGCTTGTGTATGCGCAAAATGGTCACTGGGGCCATTCTGCACGTGCGCGCCCTTTTCCAAAAGGGTGCCAGCAGCACCAGCAACATTTTTTGAAAGGGCAGTCATTCTCTACATGTGCAGACTGGCTGCCCTTTTCCAAAATGGCGCCAACACTGCTGGCTACAGCGAAAAATGGCTCTAGTGGCCATTTTATTTTAATTTATTTTTAAAAATCACTTTGCATACGCAAAATGGCCATTGGCCCATTTTGCGCATGCACACTCTTTTCCAAAATGTTTGAAAAGAGCAGCCGGCCTGCACATGTTCAGAATACCTGTCCTATTAAAATGTCAGTGCTGCCAGATTTGTAGAGATTCTGGGGAGTAGAAAATAGGCACACATTGGCAAAAAAGGTACTGCTCCAGAATGCAGTCATACAAGCCAAATGAAACTTAAAAGAAACTACAGACTGAGGTCCTGATTTTACACATGAACTCATGCAGGTGTTTCCAGTGAAGCTGTTCACGCTCCATGAGGGGGAGCACAAGGAGACTATGGGTGAAAACAGACATGACGCTAACCACCCTTTAACCACCCTTGGTGGTTATTTATGCATGTTGCAGGGCTGTATTGGTGCCCATGCAGTCCTGAAACATGTATAAATAACCATCAAGGGTGGTTAAAGGGAGGTTAGCGTCATGTCGGTTTTCACCCATAGGCACCAGGATGGGGGAGGGGAGCAGAAAGGTACACCTGTCTTCCCTTTGACTTTACCTGACACCGCCCCTTTGAAGTTCCCTTGACATCACAGTGCTCCAAAGGGGCGGGGCCAATAGATACTCCCTGCCCTTTCTGTCATAGTTCCCCCATTCTTTTCATCATGGCACTGCAGTGCTCCAAAAAGGTAGAGCTAAGAGGCTCCCCCATCTGTTTTGGACATGGCTCCACCCCTTTTGGAGCATCATGGAGTCACAACACTCCGCACAGGATGGGCCATGTCAGAAAGGAAGCGGAACATCCTCTTTGCCCTGACCATTTCTGACATGCCCCCCCACCTTCAAATACCATCCTGCTGGCACCCATGTAAGATTAGCTGCATGAATCTGATGGCTGGGTCACAGCTTAAATAAAAGTTCCTGACATGTACAGAATTCTGTCATGTACACCTTACTGCTATGTATGTATTTCACTGCCCTACTCACACTGTAGAGTACTAACAATCTTCTGTAACAATGGCATACATTAGAACAGCATTCTTATCTCTCTTCAGAAGTAAAAATGCACTTGGATCGTAACCTCCATTTTCAACATTCTTTTAATAAAACACATGGTATATTTTTAATGAGCCGCCTTTTAAAAACTTTGGGAAATTAGATCATAAACTATTCAAGAAACGATAGGGTGCTGTCAATCCCACGACAGAAGCTTTTCGACACTACTGCAGTAATAATTTAGGGAGAAATACCCATCATGCTCAAAAAGCCACAACCCTCCAAATCCTAAAAGATGTTTCATGTTACATTCAGAATGAGGAGAGACTGTAATGAGCTGGCCTTGAACCAGGGCTCTTGGGACCCTGGGGTTGGAAGGCCAGCTCCACTGTGCCTCTGCTTGGGTCTAGCCAGACCAAAGTAGCGGCACAGTGGAGTTGGCCACTTCCCCATGACTCTCAAGGGCATGAGTTCAAGGCCAATGTCTTATAGAAACATTCTCAGTAAAAACTACACAGAAGTAAAGGTGCAAGGTGTGGCTTCCAGAATTGAACTGGCTGTTATGAAATCAAACCCCTAGCATTTGCAAAACGGGTCTGTTGCGTGGCAGTGTTACCTTCCCAGGGAAATATAAATGCTTTTTAAAATCTGACTCAACAATCATTCAGTGAAAAAAGTCACAAATGCCAAATGCTGTACTATTCACTTTGCTGGCCATTTCGCAAACCTTGTCTAAAGGATGTTCGTCGATTCAGCTATTGGAAAAAGAATTTCCCTGTGGAAGAACAAAGGCTGTGTGCATCATCAAAGCACTGTCAGCACAACAGAGACAGTCAAGCCATGAACCTTGCCAGATCAGGACCTTTCATTGCTATGATGGATGAAAGTAATGATGTCAGCAATGACAAGAAGGTCTACATCATGATTATTTTGATCAGGATTCAATCCTGGTGAAAAATGATCGTTCGGCAGTGCTTGTCTGCAAATGCTGAAAGGCTTTTTGCATCACTGAATTCAGTTTTCACTGAGTCCAACATTCCAGAGGCATGATAGGATTTTTCTCTGACTCAGCACATGGAGGTGACTGGCAAGCACACTCTGTACAAGTGGAGTTAAAGAGCTGTCAGCCTCTCTGTGTAGTCTTCCATGGATGTCATATGTGTACACTTGGTAGCTAAGACTGCTGTCAAAGCCATCCCCAAGCCAGTGGACGATATGTCGATTAACATCTATTCAAAAGGAAAGGTGGAATGCTGTCATTATCAGTAATGATGCAGTGCGGATGACCTAGCGTCCTACCACCACATCTTGGGAGGTGCAGTGTTTAGAGGATAATCCTCATTTTAACCAGTGGCATAGCAAGGCTATGGCAAGCCCATGCTCCTGTCCAAATTATGGGACATAAAGTCCCTAAAGGCAAGGGGTTGAGGTCAGCATTCCCTGCCCATGCTTAAGACTTTCTTCTTGGTGAAACCTTTGGCAAGTGGCATAGTCGCCACTAGGAAATTTTCAGTGGGTAGGGACAGAAGTGTTGGTCCCACTCTCTCATTTGCCCACTCTTATTTACAAAATTTCCTAGTTGTGCGCCATCCTCTTGCAAAAGATTGCAAGAGTCCAGGGCATGGGCTAAATTGGTTTTAACATCCCTGGTGAATGTTCGAAGCAAAGCAAAGCAAAGAGTTGATTGTGTTGTTATGAAAACGCTGCAAAAATTCAAATGTCTTCCCCTTTGAGATGACAAAGCAGTCCACCATTTTACTTGTTTTAAAAGAAAAAAGATTAGGTTGGTCTATGGATTATACATCACACACCTCCTGAGATTTTTCCTAGGAAGATCCATCAAATCAAAGATTAGACATTGTAAGCTGTCAGGCAGGGACCATGTCTATCTTGTTTTTTGTAAAGCGCCAGGTACATCGCTGGCGCTATATAAATGCTTATTATAATAATAATAATAATAATAATTAATAATCATCTGTTGGAATGTTATATTAAAAACTGGAAGTGCCAACATTCAGGTCGTCTACATAACCTTAATTTGGACCCCTCCTGCATCTGCATGCTCCTTTTCTCCACAGGACAGTGAACAGGATGTCGAGTGTGGGTCCCGCACCACAACAGGTCAAACCAGACCACCGTCACATCTGTTTTTAGTACCCACTGACTTCAATAGGTGGAGGATTGTGCCCTGAGTAGTTTCCCCAGGAAACAGCCACATGACAAATCCCATCCTGCATTAATCTGAAGCAGCGGATCCTCCAAATGCTACGCCAGCACAGTATCAAAGAAGCAAATGGGGATTGTGCTGACATGGCACTTTGATGATCAAAGCCTTAAAATCTAGATTAGTTACACAAAAACGACCCAAAATCTCTGATTGCCCATATCAGCAAAACTGCGTCCCTTTTGGCACAGCTGGACTGCCTATTAATCTCTCACTGACAGGCACCCTTTCCATTTACACACAATAAATGGAAGCTGTAATCGCAAAAGGTGACATCATTAGAAAGCCTATCAGGAATATAAAACTTTTGCTCCACCTCCTTGAACAGCCAAAGGTCTCATTTCCATTAAGCGCTCACATACCTTGGGCCTGCTATAAAAATCTGAATAGAATATTTCCTTTTATTCCATCTTTATTTATATTCCCTTAAAATATATCATTTTGGGGTAGACTGTCTTCTTTTCCAGTGCTTTATGCTAATACAATGATTTTTTCCCAATTAATTCACTCCCTAGAATTACATCAGTATCTTTTTGTGTCCATTTCAAATGATTTCTTTCATTGTCCTGGGCAGGATAAAGTAACTTCTTGCATAAATTTCAATTATGTGGGCTTCTGTAGTGCTAATGAGGCTAGACATTGACAACACCTTGGTGGAGGGGATTTCCATTAAAATTCAAATTACTTTTAGATCCTTTGTGTAATGAATACACAAGGTGAAAGAGCAGCAGATGAACGTACACTTAGTAATAAATACAGATAAGGAAAAGATTAAAGAGGGAGTAGTTTGCATGTAGCACCATCATACATGTACTTAGAAATGGAAGAGAAGAGAAACGCATCATAGTGGGGACAGGCTGGAACAAGGAATAATGGAAGAAGGGGACAACACACCAGGGGGAGAAGAAATGTCTCAAAAGTGGAAGGAGGGAGAAGCACTAGTAAAGGATAAAACCCAGAAATCCATCTGTCAGGAATCATTTCCCCTTGCTAGTCAGAAATAAATAAAACCTCCAAAAAAGCTATCCAAATGGTATCAAGAGAGGCCAATCCATATCTAGAGCCTGAAAGTAAAAACAGAAAAATAACAAAAATAACACAAAGAAATTAAAGGTTCTTATTCTAAGTGTAGCAAGAAACAGAGAAAGAATGGTATGTTTTACCCAGCTGAACGTAGAGTTTTGATAGAGTATGATATTCTACAATGTCCTCTCCTAGCCATGGGTCATCAATGGATGTCTTCCCCTACTAGATGCTATTCCCTCTCCCCCCCATCCCATTTTAGAGGGTTAGATAGTTCTCCATTGATAGCCCCATCAATTTACGTACCTTGGTCACAGATGGACATGAATCACTCCAAGAGTCTGTTGATGCACAACAACAAAAAACACAAACTCAACTTCAGCAGCTTAATCAGAATCTTCTCATTGCCACTGAGCCACCAAGCTGGCCCTTATGCAGCCTTTGTTTTTTAACTCTCATGCTGAGTTCCTTCATTTCAAATTCTCTCTCTCCTCCCTTACTTCTGCGGTCTCCCTTGCTAGACAGCATTACTACGCCTCCCGTATTGAGTCCTGTTCTCAGGACCCTTGCCGCCTTTTCTCCACCTTTGACTCCCTCCTCAAGCTCCCCTGTCCTCCTCCTCCCTCTTCCATTTCTGCTCAGAATCTCGCTTCCTTCTTCACCTCCAAGACAGACAAGATCCGCCACAACATCAATTCCCGCTCCTCTCCTCTTCCTATTCCCTCCCCTCTCCCTCCTCTCCTGTCCTCCCACCTCCCTTGAGGAATTCTCCTCCCTGCTCTCCTTCTCCAACCCTTCCACTTGCCCCCTTGACCCCATCCCCTCCTGCCTCCTGACCTCCATTGTTTCCACTGTCGCCCCTTCCCTCCTGCACATCATCAACCTCTCCCTCTCTACTGGCTCCTTCCCCTCTGCCTTCAAGCACGCCACTGTCTCTCCTATCCTCAAAAAGTCCACTCTTGACCCCTCTGACCCTTCTAGCTACCATCCTGTCTCACTCCTTCCTTTTGTTTCCAAGCTTCTTGAATGTGTTGTCTACTCCTGCTGCCTCGACTTCCTCTCTGCCAACTCCACCCTTGACCTCCTCCAATCTGGCTTCCGCCCCCCTTCACTCTACTGAAACTGCTCTCGCTAAGATCACCAACGATCTTCTTGTGGCTAAATCTAATCACCCCTGCTCCATTCTTGTCCTCCTTGACCTCTCTGCTGCCTTCGATACTGCTGACCACTCACTCTTGCTGGACTCACTTCACTCCCTTCGCTTCTGTGGCTCCTTCCTCGACTGGTTCTCCTCCTACCTCCCTGACAGCTCCTTCAATGTCTCTTGCCAACTCCACCTCCTCCTCCTTTCCCCTCTCGGTTGGTGTTCCCCAAGGCTCTGTCCTTGGCCCTCTCCTCCTCTCTATCTACTCATTGCCTCCCATGGCTTCCAATATCACCTCTACACTGATGACACTCAACTCTGTCTCTCTATTCCCTCTGTCTCTTCATCTGTTCAAGCTTGCCTCACCAGCTGTCTCTCTGATATCTCTACCTGGATGTCTCAACATCAACTCAAACTCAACATGGCTACAACTGAACTCCTTATCTTCCCCCCTCATCCTTCCTCTCCCTCCTCCCTGTCGATCCTTATCGACGGGGTCATCATCCTTCCCATCCCCCAAGTCCATAGCTTAGGTTTCATCTTTGACTCACACCTTTCTTTTAAACCCTACATTAACTCTGTTGCCAAATCCTGTCACTTCTCCCGCCATAACATTGCTAAGAGTCACCCTTTTCTCTCTGTCTCCTCTGCCAAAACCCTTGTTTACGCCCTGGTCATCTCTCGCCTCGATTACTATAACCTCCTTCTCGCTGGCCTCCCTCTCACCTCTCTCCCCTTATCTCCGTCCAAAATTCTGCTGCCAGGGTCATCTACCTCGACTGTCACTTCGACCACGTGCAGCCCCTCCTCTCCTCTCTTCACTGGACCCCCCTTCCTTAACAAATTTTGCACAAGCTCCTCGTCGTCACCTATAAAGCTCTTCATAATCTTGCTCCCCCCTACCTTCTGCGCTAATTTCCCTCCGTACTCCAGTTTGTGAACTCCACTCCTCCTCTGTCCCTTCTCTCATCCTCCCACACCTCCCCTGCTCCCCTAACCACCTTCATTCCTTCTCCCTAGCTGCCCCCCACGCCTGGAACTCTCTCCCTGCCCACATCTGCCTCACCCCCTCCATTCGTACCTTCAGATCCCTCCTCAAGACCCACCTTCTGCTCTGCCCTCGCCGACTCCTTAATCCCCTCTCCTAGCTCCTGCTGATACCTACCATCCAGTACAATCTGTTACCTGAGGTCTGTGTACTCATATCCTCACCACATGGACCAACCAGTCATCATTTTCGATGTAACCAAGCCAAGCACGTGCACCTGGGACCTCGCATCCTCGTGAATGTTACACTCATCATCTCTCCCTCTATTTCCCCTTCCTTCGTCTCGTCTCCCCTCCCCTCTGGTCTCTCAGACTGCAAGCTCTGGGGCAGGGACCGTGACTGTTTATTCCATTACTTCGTAGAGCGCCAGGTACATTGATGGCACTATATAAATGCTTGCTACTAATAATAATAATAATATTTTTTTTATATGTCAGAATGACCTATTTGGCAAACCAACCCACAGCCTCTGTGATTAATAAATAAATAAATGCCACACAAGCAGCTCTCTAGGCCAACACAGCCAGTCCGCCTGGCTGTAAGCACTGAAGAAGCCAGGAGGGTTGAGAAAGTGAGAGAACTGAGAAGAAAGAGAAGACAGGTAGGAAAACAGTAAAAGCACAGGCATTAGTAAGAGTTAAAGCAGAGTTAAAGCAATCTGAACAGACAAAATGGAGAAGAGAACGAGAGAGCAGAAGAGGGAAATGAAAATGAGTAAGAATAAAACAGGAAAAACAAACCTAGGAGTGGCACAAAGCTGTCAGCTTGAATACAGAGATTAAGAACCGCTAAAGAAAGCAGGGAGCTTAGTCAGTCCTTACAAAACATTGTCATTTACCACTAAGCCAGAACCTTTACTTAGTTCAGAAAGGTCTTTATCAGTACAGCAACCCCAAAGTTGGAAGTTCAGATATTAAATGGACTGAACGCTTGCCATTTATAGAGTATCCTACCCTACTTTTCTGACTAAACAAAAGAAATTGAAATTAAGACTATATTACTTAGATGGCTCAAATAAACAAGAACAAAATATTATCATATCCCATTTTGCTAAAATGCGCCTGAACAGCTTTCCCCATTTCATCTGGGAAAAAGTAGACTGCAGATAGATCCGTAGCCCTGCTAATGAGAACTTATCTATCCCCGAGCACAGGCAAGGATGGCAGGTCTGAATACATTTAACAGTACTCAGAAAAGGGACCCAATATTGGTTAACAAACATCTTAAATGTTTAATACAAATGTAATTATGTTTAAACACCTTAATGCCGCACCATACTTCTTATCACATACAATACTGAAAAAGGTAACTAAACAAATCTGTTCACACCGCCCATTGTAAACAAACCAATCAATCATGCTTGTGAAATTACATTTATTGTATCTTTGAAAAAGTATATGCACCCAGGATAGAGAAAAGACATCTACCTGCCCTTCTGAGATACTGAATGGATCAACCTCCAACAAAAAAAGACCTGATTCCATTTCCATGTACACAACCACATACTACAGAGACTGAACTATTTGTGGGAGGGAGAGAGTGAATCACATCTCATACTACAGAATGATGGATGACTAAAGAGTTCACATAGAATAATGAAACTACTGCCACGGATGTACCGGAATGTCAGAGCTACGGACAAGTTATCTGTATAGTGTTTTCTAATACAATTTTAGCTAAGTAGACTATAAAATATAGTTTAATAGCCAAATTCAAAATATGAATTTCATTTTAAGACGTACTCTGTAGAACTCGATATCAAAGCACTCATGCAAAGCCTTAAGTAAGTGGTTCAGAAATTTTGGATTTTGTAGCATATCCAACATTTCTGTATCAGATGCTTACAAAGAACCCAAGAGTGTAGGGTTTTCTGAATAGTTTTCAGAACACAATATTTATGCGACAATAGCATTGTATGTTTTTGCTATAAAAGTGAAGGTTGTGACCAACTTCACAGAAATCACTGAATTTGCAAACACTCAAGCTACTTGTCCATGTTACCGTGCCGGGAAAAACTAATGAGAAGGAGACTCACGACGGCAAAACTAATGTGAAGCTTGGAATGTGGGCATGGGGTTAAAAGCGTCATATGACACATCTTGCGTTGTTTTCAATCACAGAAGACAGGGTTGCAACCTTCCATTGTGTAAATGTGTAAAAACAGACACACTTTTGCCTGTGTTGCAACCCTGCCTTCTGTGATTGAAAACAATGCAAGACACATCGTATGACGCTTTTAACCCTGCGCCCACATTCCAAGCTCTACGTTAGTTTCCCCACCATGAGTTTTTTTTCCGTAAGCTTCCCCTGGCGTGGTAACATGGGCAAGCAGGCTTAGATAAGTGTTGGATTTAGTACAAATTTAACTTGATCTGATCCAGTATCAACGGTTTGCTTCTCATGGCCTATTTGTGTTATATATTGTTTTTTTCTGGGGCCTTTATTGTAATGTTGCAATGTACAAGCACAGTATTCAGTATCGTATGAAGCATGGTATCCAATAAGAGGAATGCCTAAGCACTATAGTGATGGGCACACTAGGAGCAGGAACCTAGGATAGGTTTCAAAAACCTTAGGGAAGGAAAAGAGGGTTATTATACAGATTTCCGCTTTTGAAGATGGTACAAACAGAGATACATTCCTGCCTATGAAAATATTTAGGATCCTAACCAGAAGTAGTAAGTCCATCCATGTATGACTTGTAGGGTAAAAATACAAAATTAGGCAAAGAATTTCACTCTTGTGGGAAGTTCTGCCCAGGCCAGAAATTTGGGCCCAAGGTAGCCCCTAGCACGACTACACTGGGCCTGATCTGAGTCCAGGCCCAACACATCCCACCTCATTGAGTCCAAGTGGCCTTGCCCTCTTCCTCCATGGAGCACCATGATGTCACAGCACCTCATGAGGGACAGGATATCAGGAAATAGTAAAAAAAAAAAAATTCCATTCACCTGCATCTTTCCAACATGGCTAAGCCTTCTATAGTGCCATGATATAACAGAACTGGGGGGGGGGGGGGGGGGCGTGTTCCTGCAGCTATGGTACTCGACCCAAGCCTAAGGGACTTGGACAGAAAATGTGCCTTACCCAGCCCTGGCCAAACTGGACCAGCCAGGTCCTTTCAGGCTCAGGTTGGGTTGCAGGGCTCTGGTCTATTATTTACCCACATAACAGGCCACAGCAGCATAGTCTTGATGACAACCCTACACCAGCAAGTTTTCTGCCGGGGGCAAAATGTATCGCCTGTTCCTCATCCACCTGCAGTGGAAGTCCCAGACTGGCGTTTGGGTTGCTGATGAGGGGTGACATTCCTGCTCCCCACCAAACAGCTTCTCAGCATTATTCCCCAGCCTAGCCTCTGGGACTGACACCAAGGAGTCTGCACAATTTTCAGAGCTTCTCAGGGTACCAAGCCATACAGAATCCCAAAGGGCCATTGCCTTGGACAAGGTGTTCACCCTATCCAAAGGGCAGGCCAGCCATGGCAGCCTTCTCCACACTGACCAAAGTGCTCTTTCCCTAACTCGGACAAATCAGCTGAGGACAAAAGAGCAAGTCAAGGCCTTCTTCTGGCAAAGCCACTGCAGCTATCAAGTGCGCTTTTCTGTTAGAAACTAAACCAAGACCACCTCTTCTTTTTAAATAACATACCGGTGTCCAGCCACCAAATGAGAAAATACTAAGCCACCATAGTCCAGAGACACCAGCAATAATATCTGTCAAGCTACCCTGGAAAACCAACTGTTTTTCAGGTTACAGAGGTACATATTATACAAAGGAAATATTAGGGATGTCAGTTATGGATTTGGATCAATTCACAATGGCTAGTAATGGACAATTAAAGATTGATCCAAACCAATTCGAACTCCCATCTGTGCAAGTTACAGATCCAGGGTTATGGATCCCCACCCCCACCCCCTGGGGCCCTGGCATGTACTTACCAGCCTTGGAGGGTCTGACTGAAGCTCCACTGCCCCCCTGCTGCTGGGGGCGGGGCTTCCTAGCAGGCTCCTTTGCCACAGTTCATTGCCAAGCTTCCTGCTCCGCAGCACACATGTGCAAAATGGCCACCAAAATGACATCGCCACCATTTTGGTTACGGGTGGTGGCCATTTTGCGTATATGCAAAACAGCCCCCAGCAGAACATGTGCAAAATGGCCAACTCCCTTAACTCAAAAAGGGGTGATGTCATTTTGGCCACTGCCATTTTGGTTAAGGGCAGTGGCCATTTTGCACATGTGCACTGCGGAGGAGGGAGCTTGGCAGCGCACTGTGGTAAGGGGGCCTGATGGGAAGCCCTCCACAGCAACGGTGTGTCGGCAGTGCTTCACTCAAGTCCTCCATGACTGGTAAGTACATGCCAGGGCCCTGGAGGGTGGGGATGGGGCAGGGGGAATAGGGCCCCTGAGGATCGGGTTGGGTGGCTGGACTCAGACCGGTTTCCTATTGACTTCAATGGGATCCGAATCCAAACCACAATGGATCCGACAATTACAGATCCGAATCTGTAATAGATCAAAAGCCATAATTTGATCTGAATGCTCATCCCTAGGAAATATATATTTTAAACCACACTGATATTAAATAAATAAATAAATTTAATTAAATGTTGCCGTATGTTGATGGCAGTCTTTAAAACAAAGGCTTGGCAGAGTAAGCCAAATCATACAATCTAGAGAAGGGATGAGGAGTTTTTTCCTTCCCACAGGACACTTTCAAAATTAGTACAGATTCTGTGGGCCATAAAGAAGTTGGGGTGGATGCATGCTCAGGATGCAGGAAGGAAAAGGAAGGTGCAAATCATGGATCTAAGCTACGGATCCATCCTTGAACATACGCCCTCATATTTGACACAGTTGATCACAAGTTGTTGGTGACTCGCTTGCAGAACCAGGCAGGATTAGGCGGAACGGTCCTACAATGGTTCTTTTCCTACCTAGCCGGTAGGACCCAACGGATAGTGTTAGGTGATGATTAATTTTTTCCTCGTGACCTGTCGTGTGGTGTCCTGCAAGGTTAAATTCTGTCCCCGCTCCTGTTCACCATATACATTTAATCACTGGGTGAAGTTGTGAGATGGTGCAGAGTAAGTTGCCATCAATATGCTGATGACACTCAGCTGTACTTCACATTTTCTTCAGACCCAGGCCCGGCAATCTCTGTGCTCTTCTGATGTTTGGCAGCTGTGGGGGAGTGGATGAGGCAGAGCCGATTGAAGCTGAATCCTGACAAGACGGAGGTAATGCTGGTGAGGAGAGCAGCGGGTGTGACATCTCTCATCAGTGATAGGATTTGCCCTCCCTCCACTGGTCTCCCAGGTGCAGAGTCTGTGGGTGCTCCTTGATTCCTGGCTCTGCTTGGATGTCCAGGTGGAGGCAGTGGTGAGGGGGGCTTTCCGACCGTTACATCTGGTTCGGCAGCTTTGGCCTTACCCCTTGGAATCTGACCTGGCCACCATCTTTCATGCTTTTGTTACCTCGAGGCTGTACTACTGCAACATGCTCTACATGGGGCTACCCTTGGTGTAGGTCTGGAGGTTTCAGCTGGTGCAGAGTGAGCCCGACTCCTTATGCGGTGGCCCGACTCCTTATGGGGTCGGGTCACTGGGAGCACATTACACCGGTGCTCTGTCTTCTGCATTGGCTTCGTGGTTTTTTCCAGGCTTGATTCAAGGTGTTGGTTCTTGCCTTTAAAGCCCTACACGGCCTGGACCCAACCTACCTGCAGGATCGCCTCACTTCCCGGGTCCTGGATCAACCCCTGCGGTCTGCTGGGGGCGCCTTCCTGGAGGTCCCCTGAGTTAATCGGGGGGCCACCATGGAGAGGGCGTTCTTGGTGGTCACACCCTGGCTGTGAAACTCCCTCCTGGAGGAGGATCACCTGGCCCCAGACCTGTTGACTTTTTGTTGCTTGATCAAGATAGATTAAAAATATGTTGGTGTACAAAGAAGGTTTCAATAATATGTCAAGCTTGAAGTTTTCAAAACTCTTCCCAGAAAAACAGGCTACACACACCCAAGTCTGTTTTAACGGTGTATAAAAAGCAATATTTGGCAAAAATATCTCATGAGTTCCACAAGAGATGATGGTAACCGAAAACAAATCAAAACCAAACTAAATTGGTTTCCATATAACTAGTCAAAATGATTTAAATAGCCTCATACAAGTTCCAAGCAAAAATTTTAAATGGCTCTTACAACATGGTTCTTAGATAAACATAGAAATTTTTTACATGGCCCTTGCAGAGTGGGGGGTCCGTGGGCATGCTGGTTTAAGTACACGGCTGCACGCGCATCCCCACACGCACAGAGCTACCTCTGTTTTCTCCGGTTGTTCCATGAGTGAGGATTCATGAGGGGTGAGTGGAGATGCGTGTTTTGCGGAAGCGCATGCACACACACACTCACCGCCCGTGGCATGCACACGGGCTGCACCCACTCATGCCCAAACAGCGATTCTGCATGGGCATGAGTGAGGCCATCTCATGTAAAAAGGGCCAAAGCAACCTACTTCTGGAACCTCACACTGATAGCTAGGGCTGCGTATTTTTCATGGACATCACGGGGGTCACATTTCTTCTGAAATATTGCCTCCTCCATGACTTTCTACCTTTTCCCGTGACTTCCGTGAAAGCTTTCCTTTTGCCTTTTGGAGCTGCAGCACTGCATTGCTGTTGGAAGAAAACATCCCTCTGCTCCGTCTCTCTGTTGCAAAGCGCTTCTCATGTAGTGTAGAGCGAGGTTTTGTAACCTCTTTCTGTTGCGGGGGTGGAGTTCAGCACGTCACATTGCATCGGAGCTGGGGCAGAGTCCGCTAGAGCTCTTCAAAAGGCATCCTGGAACAGCAGGGAGCAGATGGCAGCTTTCTCTCTGCCGCTCCTTGTGCCCATTTGAATACCCTGGGGTTTACAATCTAAGGGATTGATCCACCACTTGAATACCCTGGGGTTTATAATCTAAGGGGTTGATCGCCCATTTGAATACCCTGGAGCTTACAATCTAAGGGGTTGATCCCCCATTTGAATACCCTGGGGCTTACAATCTATTTATTTATTTCATTTTATTTATTTATTTACAATCTAGACTGTAAACAATCTTTTTCAGCATACAAGAATGTCCTCAGAGATGAAAGGCATTCGATAAAGAAAGAGAACCTGGCAATGTACAATATAATTTATCAAAATGAAGGAAAGCTGAAGGAATAGTTGTTGTGGTTTTTTTTAAAGTAGTTAATGTGTGGTTTTTTTACCCATGACTTTTCTGTGACTTTTTGAATTTTTTTCCATGACCAAGTCATGACTTTTTTTAGAAATTTGCCATGAAAAATACATAGCCCTACTGATAGATATCTGCACTCAGGAACCACCCACTGCTTGGGGGTTCTGCCATTGCGTCTGAAGTCGGCAGATGATTAGGCTTTTGCTGTAGTGGGCCCCTTGGCATGGAACTTGCTCCCTCCAGATGTTCGTCTCAGCTCCTCCCTAAATATAATTATTCTCTAGGTACTGATGGTTCCCTCAATGTACTTTGTCCTCCCTTTTTTCCTGGCCCATTTTTAATAATTGTTCAAAATTATTTATATGGTTTTTAACTTTTTGTGAAGTGCTTTGAGTGTCATGTAAGGCAGGGGGCACTATATATATAAAATTATTATTAATAATAATAATAATAATAATAATTAATAACTTGCATGGATATCTTAAATGTGTGGGTTATCCAATATATAGTCTTTCTTAGTACTAGTTTCATAGTTAACACCACACCCAAATAGACATTAGAGCAGAGGCTCAAACTATGGATTGGGACCCTAAATAGGGTCACACCATTTGTGTATGGGAGTCACAATCCTGAGTGACATTTTATATACTCTGAATGTATTACTTGGCATCTTGGATCACGGAATTTCAGGGTGATTTCAGAAGTGACGCGCTCCAATTCACCACAGTGAATCCCACCCTGATGTGAACGGATTCACCGCGGGCTGTGGTGACACGTGTGGCCCCAACAGAAGTGACAGGATTGTGACCACCGCCCGGGGGCAATCAGAGAGAACATGGGCCAGGGGAACACAACAGACATGCAGTGGAGATGTGGACCACGGTTCGAGCCCCAGAATGCACCGTGGCTGGGGTCAAGTCCTTCCACCGCGGCTGCGGGTTTCCGTTCAGAAGTTACTTTTCATTCACCCCTGCTGTGGTGACCATTCACCACACTTCTGGACCTCCTCCCGCCGCGACTTCACGAAGCGTGGTTACCTTCACCCCGGGCCACGTTTGACTGTGGTGAACATCTGGATGCGAGCAAACAGACATGCACGGCGCTTTCACCACCACCCGCGTTTGACTGAGGCTGACTGTGGTGGACATTCACCACATCACTTCTGAAATCACCCATAGTCATCTCAACATAGGATCACACAGGCAAACGTTTGGGACCACTGCATTACAATTTGCTCCTTAGTGGTGTACAGAAGGCATCCCTTTCATTTTCATAAGACCATAAGTAGTGCCATACTGGGTCAGACCAATGATCCATCAAGTCCAGCACCTGTCTCCGACAGTGGCTAATCTTGGTCGCTTGGAAGAAGTACCCAATAGGTCACAATGGGGCGATCCATTTCCTGTTGTTTATTCTCAGGAAGTAAGAGGTTACATTGCCCAAAACTACCTCTGGCTAATAGCTGCTAATGGACCTAACCTCTAGAAATTTGTCCTGTGTTAAACCCAGCTATACTACTGGCCTTGACCACAACTTCTGGCAATAAATTCCACAACTTAATTGTAAGCTGAGTGAAAAAATACTTTCTTTTATTAATTTTAAATCTACTACTTGGTAGTTTCATGGAGTGTCTGTCCCCTAGAGGGTGAATAATGGTTCCCTGCTTACTTGTTCCACACCACTCATGATTTTATAAACCTCTATCATATCCCCTCCCACACATCTCTTCCCCAAGCTAAAGAGCCCCAGAGCGTCTAGCCTCTCTTCATAGGGGAGCTGTTCCATACACTTTTTCATTTTTGTTGCCCTTCTCTGTACCTTTTCTATTTCAACTGTATCTTTTTTGAGATGGAGCAACCAGAACTGCACACAATATTCAAGGTGCAGTCGCACCATAGATTTATATAGTGGCATTATGATATTTTCAGTTTTATTCTCTATCTTTTTACGAATACTTCCTAACATTCTGCTTGCTTTTTTGACCATGGCCACACGATGGGTGTTTTCAGACATGACGCTAACCACACTTGAACATTTTTATGCATGTTGCAGGGCTGTATTGGTGCCCTATGTTCAAGTGTGGTTAAAGTGTGGTGGTTAGCGTCATGTCTGAAAACACCCATTGAGCTGAGGATTTCAGTGTATTGTCCACAATGACTCCAAGGTCCTTTTCCAGAGTGGTAACTCTAATTTAGAACCCATCCATTTTAAAAACCATTTGTAAAAAAATTAAAAATCATTGTGCATGTGCAAAATGGCTTTTAGGGCCATTCTGTGCATGTGCAGCCCTTTTCCAAATTGGCACCGGCAGCATCAGCCCCATTTTGGAAAAGGGAAGTCGTTCCATGTGCAGACTGGCTGCCCTTTTCCAAAATGGTTCCGATGTTGTCAGAGCCATTTTGGAAAAGGGCACACATGTGCAGAATGACCCCAGTAGTCATTTTGCACATGTACAGTTTTTTAAATTTTATTTTTAATTTTTTAATTTTGTAAATGAAAACAAATGAAAGCGAACGACAATGGTTTGCTTATTCACCCATTTCCGTATCCTTACTTACAAAAATGAATGGGAGTCCATTTGTTTTCATAAATAAGACAAAATGAAATGAATGCACCCCCCTTTTGCTACTTAATACTGAAAGCAACCACAGTGGAACTGAAGAAAGAATCTGGGCAACATTTTCAGGTATTTCCTGTATTTCTGAAACTTTGTTCAAGAAGCAATTGAAAGTGAAGTCTTGCGGTCTCATGAATAGGAGCTGACGTTAGCTGCTCAAAATAAGACTCTCTAGGTAATAACTTTACCTAGTTGCTCAAAAGAGGCTGTCAGTTTTTTGAAGCTCAAGTTGGTATCACATGACTACTGGGATAATAGAAGGTTTCAGATGGATCAAAGCACTAATAAACATGGCAATTAAAGAGACCGGATAGGAATCCATGTGATGGAAGGGTTGGTGTGCACTAACTGTTCCCCTGGTAGGAAGACAGTTGTCCTCCTTTTTATTGAAACAGCTGTCTTTTCTGTATGTGATTAGAGACAATTTGAGTCACCACATGTCAAGACAGGGCCTTCTGTGCTTACAGCTGGCTATGGCCACGAGCAACATCTTGAGCAGAGGTTCCAAACTGTTGGTTAGGACTAGGATGTCAAGTGGGTTCGCGCCATTTGCAGATAGGGTCATTGTAACAGTGTCCATCCCTCAGGGGCTAAGTGCCCGCAAGATCCATACCCAGAAGTAGTTCTAGACATGTGAGGTTGCATGCAAACACCACTTTGATTTATTTACAGCTTGTGCCACCCTCCACCAGAATATCTACGAAGTCTTATACAGGTCCCCTAGCCAGGCAACACCCACGGCTAGGCTTGGGGTTCAGTTCCTCTGTGTCCCCAGTGCACAAGATCCTTTTCCAAGTTCTTCATCTCATCCCAGCAAGGACAGGTGGCCAAACAACTCCCCCTTGCAGGCTTCCCACCTTGGGTGATTTCAGACGTTACGGGGCCCATTGGCCCCGTACCGAAATCACCCCATTCATTCCCCGCCGGGGTCACCCCGTCACGCCGTAACAGACGTGCCAGGGGGATCCCGGCGGGGAATCTGGGAGGGGGCGGGGCCGCGCGGTGCAACGTGCGGCCGCACGGCCCCACCCCCTCCAAGCTCCCGCTGCCCACCGTCCGGGGAGACGGGCGGACGGTGGGGCCAATGCGGCCGCCGCATCGGGCTGGATTCGCCACGGCCCGGGATCCCACCGGGGATCCCGGGCCGTGGCACCCAGCCAGACGTTACTTTTTTTTGGTCCCCACTGGGGATCTCTTTGACCACGCTTCCCGGGACATTCCCCCCGGAAGCCCGGGAAGCATGGTTCAAATTGACCCCATGTGGGTATTGACCGTGGCGAACATCTGGCGGCCACCAAACAGACGTTCGAGACACATTGACCACAGGTGGGTATTCACCGTGGTTCACTGTGATCTCGTAACGTCTGAAAATACCCCTCGTCTCCAGCAGCACCAGGGGATTGGAGGGGAAATAGTGGCCACCCCTCTCTGGCTTGGGCAGAGGCACCAAACTAACATGCCTGCATTCAGAGAGGCACCCACCACCCACATGCCCCCAGTAGGGCAGGGAACTCAACAAACAAGTAAGCAGGTGGCCCCACCCCTGTTCTGTTCTCAGCGCTCCACCCCCCACCATGATGGTCGACCATGGATGGTGGGGCCGAACAAACATGCTAGCCCACAACGGCCCGGGCTGTGTCTTTAGAGATTTTCTGAAGGTGCAGCCTGGGCTAGCCGCCTCCCTGCCCTGGGGCAATCCCGGGGCCAACATCTGGCGGTGTGTGAACACACATGCTGGTGGGTCCAGACACCATTATGTCTGTTTTACCCAGTGCCTTTGAAAAAATGATATTAGGCTATTTAGTGAACAGTTCATATAGGTAACAACTGTACATCTGCATGAAAAGAACCCAAGCTACTGTTCATATGATGCAGTCACTGTATAATGCACCATAAAATGAGCATGTACTGCAAAAGGAACTGCTCCCAGTACTCACTGGCAGGGGTGGAGGTTGGTAACTCATTCACAGTAATGGGAGCTGCAAGCATAAATTGCTCACATAACACTGGGAGAAATGACCCTACAGTATTGTAATCAAACAAAATTATTGGCAACCAGTGTAGTGGCTACTCAGGAAACAGAATATAAAACTCCTCTGGAAGCCAGAGTTGGGAAATAAGTAAAGGAGTTCCATTTCTCTAGCCAGCAAAAGTTGAAAATCTGGCAGAAACTGTGCTCTCGGCTGCCAGAATGGACATTCTTTGTTTTTGCTTTCATATGCGCCAATGTGTTGAGTGGCAATGATGTAAAGCTTGGCTATGTACTACAGAACTATGCTATCTGTCTAGAAAGGTGGGCAGGAGTTGAAGGGGTGACCTATACAGAACTATATATAAAGAGAGGATAAGACAAAGGGAAAGAATTAAATGGTAGCAATGCAACTGTACTATAACATAGCTGCAAGTTTTAAACTTATTGCCTGAACAAGATTTGACAAAGGCTCTAGCATATGCTATATGCATAAATGAATTACTAGTTGAGTTAATTAAACTAGTTTAATGTTAATGGTTAGATGTTCATTGTTAAAGTTAATAAGTTGAAATGTGACCCATCCTAAGCTTCAGGGAAAGGGTGAGATACAAAATGAAATAAATGTCACTGATCATGACTTCAAGTAAGCCCTGTTAGCTTTATTAGTGAATATACTTGTCTAACTGTCCAATACTAGTGCCGAAACAAGTAAAGGATTTCGTATTTGCAGATATTGTTCAAATTTTTGGATAGCTAGCTGAATATCCAAAAAAACATCTGCTACTGAAATGCATATTCAATGCTGTGATTCCTCCCTGCAAGAGATGAGGGGTACTTGTATGAGAAAAATGTAGGGTTTATGCCATGACCCCTTGAGACTGGGGGTGAAGGGTGCATATAGGCATGGAATGATGTGGGGAGAGTTCCTCTGGGTGAGAGACAGGAGAGTGGGTGAGTTGGAATTTGGTGGATGGGGATTTTATCAGGAATTATGGGAGTTTTTGTTTATACATTGTGATCAATTTGTTTTTTGTTTTTTAATATATTGTAAGCTGCCCCGAGTCCTCCAGGAAATGGGTGGCACAGAAATATAAAAAATAATAATGTTCTTTTTTTGGGAGGGGGTTGTTATTTAGCTGTTCAGTCATTCGGTAGTTTGGTTATTCAAATATTCGGTTACTGGATATCAGTTACTGCATATGTTCAGTAATGCTGATAGTACCAAAATAACCGAATAACCATACTGAAATATCTGAAATGGATATCCGACAAAGATGGAACCAAATGGTGGTGCTGACAAAGATGGAACCAAATGGTGATGCTTATTCTTCATTTTGGCAACATGCTTTGAATCACCCTTTCCCCAAAGGACTCAGGGTGCAAGTCCTGATTTACCTAATTCAATGGAAAGGGGTGAAATAAAAATCAAGAGTGGACCCAATTTGGACTGGTCCACAAACTGGGGGTTCCCTATCACTGGATTTATTAGTAACTTTAAAAAAACTGTTCCAATAGGAAAAATGGGGAGAGAAAACACACTGAAAAAGAAGAGTTAATATAGAAAATATTGTTGCTTACGTGGGGGAAGGGAAGGAGCAGCTTGCTCTGTCAGCATGATTGACACTAACAATAAGATAACTTTACATCAGTCTGGAAATGTAAAAGGACATTTAAAAGGACAGAAATTACAGACCTTGTAAAAAGCCCATCAGACTGCAAACGGGAATAAGGCTGTGTCTTGCAGGAATTCCCTTGCTCTGTTTATCTTCTAAAATGGGTAAAGGATGTTGTTTTCAGAAGCATCCAATTTGGCCTTTTTCTCAGATTCCCAAGCATCAAGTGGCCCTTGCACTTACCAGAGGCAGCTCTTAGCAAAGGCGTTCCTCCAAACAAACATCAATGTCACCCCATCACTATCTTCTTGGTACTCCCTGAACTGCTAGGGAACCTGAAGCAGTAACTAAAGCAGAAGGACTGTCCAACAGCCAATCAGCAAAGGGGGCATGTGGGAACTATTCAGCTGTCTGCCTCCTGGCCAATCACCTACTGCTGTGCAGAGTGACAATCCGTTGCAGCTTTTTGGTTAAGAGAGACAGGTTACTTTTGTGACTCGAGCCAGTGATGACCGAGGTTGTGTTCACATCAGACTACCCATGATAATTACTCCTCACTTGGCAAGAGACCGCACAAACAAACAAGGAATAGGGAGGCTACCCCAAGAGTAAATGCGCATTCTGGGAAGGAGTCTCTGTGCCAGTTTGACTATGCTGGTTACCCGTTAATGTTTATTTGTTCACACCAACACTTATTCTGGAGTAAAGAAAATGCACCTTGCTTTGCCTCATTTCTTTTGCCTCACATAACCTGTCATATGTTTTGAACAAAAACTTGGTTAAAGCAAGCTAAGGGGTTATTACTCTGGAGTAAGTGATTATGTAAACAAGCTCCCAACGTATCTGGCCTAACTCTGGGTGTGTTTAAATGAGCAAGGCTGGGGGTGGGATCTGCTACTACTACTAAGCATTTCTATAGAGCTACTAACACAGCACTTTACAGTCACAGATTTTGGAGGCAGGTCCCTGCCCAGTAGGGTTACAATATAAGATGGACACACATTGCCATTTTTTTACATTATTTTTTTTACTAATGGGAAACTGAGGGTGAAAGATTGTTACTTATGAGTTCATGGCTAGGTCAGGCTCTGAACCCTGGCTTCCCAGGACCAAGTCTAGCACCTTATCCACCACACCACATTAGCTTACACTGGGTCTGTAGCCGCTGAATGGCACAATTGCAGAGAAGCCACTCAGGTGGAGTGAGTGGGGAGGGATTCTAAGGGGCGGCTCCCAGGGTGCCTACGGCAGCAGTTGCCAGGCAGGCACTCACTCTGCCATGAACCATGGGGGAGGGGGAAGCGTGGGGCCGGCTTTTGAAATTGACATGTTCTGGCCATGAATGCTGGGGAACCAGGCTCCACAACACTCACAGTTCTACAGGCGTGGGTGGCTGCCCCAGTTCATACGGGCCAGGGATGCTTGGGTACCCGTTGCCACGCACCTTTTTGGCTTGCCCCGCACAGTACACTCTGGATTTTTCAGCAGTGCCCCGTGAGAGGCCATGGGTGGCGAGTGGCTCACAGGAGCACGCATCTTCAGATGGGCATTTGGATGAGTGGTTAGTGGGAGGCCATGCATGGTAGCATCTCATTTTAAAGCACTGTCGACTTCAACAGAAATTGTGTCCAACCAGCACTAGGCACTACTGAAGATTCCATCCCACATTTCCAGTCATACCAAGAGACTTCACAACCAAAGTCTATAACTGCAGAAGATCTAAGGGTGGGGATACATGACTTCCCTTGTAAACAAATAAATGGAAAATAAAGGTGTGGGGTTTTTTCCATAGCTCACAGAGCTGTGTGTTACAGAACAGCTTCATCAGCAAACTGCTGTTTCTATGCAGAGTAATTAATCCAAAATATCATAAAAGTACTTTATTATATAGCAATAGCAAGGCTATACTGGAGCAAATATTGCATTTTTAATTCTCTGTGGGCTTCAGGATTTGGTTAATAAACTTTCTGTGCATTTAGGATTCAATATCCCATGACTGTTTTTCAACAGTGAAATGGTATGTCGACAACTTTCCAACTGTCAGCAAAAGTTGTCTGGCTCCAACCCAAACTAATAATGTGATTTAAATGACAATAAAGTATGAGTTGGTAAAGGTTTACTTAAATCTGTCAAACAGGTCTGAATCTTGCTAATCTAGTTTGCAGTTTAAAATATGAAAGTTAATAAAAAATCCATTGTACTCTTGAAACTCAGCCAAAATCTTTTAAAAAACAGCCTCCCTTACATTACAATGGATGGCTGTAAAAAGGAGAAGGTTTAAAAAATCTATGGTTTTCATTTGAATTAAGTGTGACTGATTAAAATATAAAACCTGCTTTTAGTAGTGAAATCACAATCAACTCACGCGTATGGCGAGCATTCAGACAACCAGTTTTACAAGGCATTCCTGAACAAAGAGTTTGGTATTAAAACATCTAAAACTAAAACAAAAGCTCAACAGAAACTCCATATTTGATTTGCTTAGTCCATTAAATGATCCTCACTTTCCACATCAATGCAAGGGAAATAGTTCTACTACTGGAGTAGAGTAGCCATGTGTGACTTGAATTGGTTGCTTATTTATATACACATAGAAATTGTGTGTTTGTTTGTTAAATAGGTGGTTCCATATTTAAATTCTGCACTAAAGCAAGGATTTACTGCTAAATCTCTCCAACAGTAAATTGTCTCCAACAATACAGCCTTTACTCACTGTGTAATCCCAACCCATTGAAGTCAATGACAAAACTCTGATTTTAATGGCAGAGGACTGTCCTGTCAGAGTATAAAGTGAATTTTGAGAATATACAATTAAATCCATTAATTAACGTTAAAAGGGGCACTTTAAGAAATTTAGCTCCCTGGGTCAGATCTTGTTTTATTTTATTCTCCAAACGTTTTAGTAACAGAATAAATGCTCTTCAAACTTCTGAGATGGCTACAGTCAATGGAAATCTTGCTCATATTCTATTTGAAGAGTTTTTATTTTAGGATTTCTCATAATTTTTGACAGCTATTCTTCATAAATGACAGTTTTCCCTTCATCAGAAGCTGCGAATATTCCACAAAGAACTGTCCTCTTTGAAAATAGCTGCCGTCTCAGAGCATCTCCTATACTTCTCAGTGGAACTGAAGCAATAAATTGCCCTCAACAAAGATGACTGCTGCTTCTATACAGCTGCTCTTTACATGGTTCCTCTCCACCTTGAAACAATCACCACCTGTTCCAAGCAGAGCTTGGGCTTATTTCCATTGGATCCATGGGAAGCAGGAGTCATTGTATTATAGGGTAACTGAGGGCAGCCTGTCTCTGAAATCCCAAGGAAGAAGGTAGTCATTTGTGAGCTTCTCTGGCCTTCTATACATGAAACGGTTAAGTCAGGACAATTTATTTATTTATTTAAATTATGCCCCGCCCCTCCTGCCAGGCAGCCCAGGGCGGCTAACAAAATCAAAATTAATAAAATACAATAAAACATATAAAAACATCATAATAATAGTAAAAATGAGGAGAAAAATCCTCAACCCACCACCCCATCCACCCTCACCCTTCTCCCTCGCCAAACGCCTGACAGAACAGCCAGATATTACAATTCCTACAGAAAACTGGGAGGTCCGGGACCAGACGGGCCCCCACCGGGAGGGAATTCCAGAGGCATGGCATGGCCACTGAGAACGCCCTGTCCTGCGTGGCCCCCCTGGGAAACCCAAGGGACCTCCAACAGGGCGCCCCCAGATGACTTCAGGGGCCGGTCCAGAGCCCGGGGAGTGAGGCGGTCTCGCAAACAGGCAGGGCCCAGGCCACGTAAGGCTTTATAGGTCAAAACCAACACTCTGAATCAGGCTCAGAAAACTATTGGCAGCCAGTGCAGAGAACGGAGCACTGGTGTAATGTGCTCCCGACGACCCAGCCCCACCAGGAGCTGGGCTGCCGCATTCTGCGCCAGCTGCAGCTTCCGAGCTGTCACCATAGGTAGCTCCACGTAGAGCGCGTTACAGTAGTCTAACCGAGAGGTGATAAAAGCATGGATGATCGTGGCCAGATCTGGAACCAAAACCAGCGGCTGAAGCCACCACACCAGATGGAACTGGCGGAAGGCACTCCTCGCCACAACCTCCACCTGGAGATCCAGGTGGTGCTGCGCATCGAGGAGAAGCAAGGTTCCACACCTGGGAAGCCAATGGAGGACAAACCCCCCCCCCAACTGAGCAGAGGCCGTACCACCGCCTCCTTGAGGCAGCCCGGCACTCTGCCCTCCCATAGGGAGGCGTTGACCACCCCAGCCAGCAACAGCCCCATTGTCTCCCGGCAGCTCTTAATCAGCCAGGACAGGCATGGATCTAGTTCATCGACTTACCTCCATCGACTTACCCACTAACATCACCTCCATCTTGTCAGGATTCAATTGCAGTCGATTAGCCCTCATTCAGTCCCCCACAGCTGCCATACACCGGGTAAGCACCAAGACAGCCGGGCCTGGGTCAGTTGAAAATGAGAGGTACAGTTGGGTGTCATTCGTATACTGATGACACTGTACCCCCTGATCACCTCGCCGAGCGGCTGCATGTACATGTTGAACAGGAGAGGAGACAAGACAGAACCCTAAGGGACCCCACACGAGAAGTCTCAGTGAAATGAAAAATAATCACCGAGCACCACCCACCAAGTTCTACCGATCAGGAATGAGCGGAACCACTCAAGAATGATCCTGCCCACCCCTGCACTGTCCCGCAGGTGCGTCACCAACATCTCATGGTCAACGGTATCAAATGCAGCTGACAGATCTAATAGAACCAAAGGGGTCAATCGACCCTTATCCTTTTCCCAGCACAGATCATCCACCAAGGCCACTAATGCTGTCTCAGTGCCATGCCCCGGACGAAAGCCAGACTGCAAGGGATCCAGATAACCGACGCAGTCGAGATGCCCTTGGAGTTGCTGAGCCACTACCCGTTCAGTAACCTTCCCTTTAGAGACAGGCCAATAGCTGGCGGGGAGTCAACATCAAACGATGGTTTCTTGAGCAGAGGCCGTACCACCACCTCCTTGAGGCAGCCTGGCACTCTGCCCTCCCGTAGGGAGGCATTGGCTACCCCAGCCAGCAATGGCCCCATTGTCTCCTGGCAGCTCTTAATCAGCCAGGACGGGCATGGATCTAGTTCACAAGAGGTTGCTCGAACAGCCCCCGGCACCCCCACCACGTCAGCCAAGCATTCACCTTACATTCAGTCATTTACATGTTGTCATAGGATAAACAAAATTTATGCCACAGTCACTACTCAAATGTGTATTAAGAGTTAGGACCATCTACACTCCAGGGATAGAGTTGGCCCACAACACTGAAGCCCATGGAGCTATTTGCCCCAGTTGTTTACTGGTGCCAAAAGGTACCTTAGACAGTTTGCATCCTAGCATTGCACCAGATCTACACAGCTGGAAGGGCAAAGGGAAGAGAGGAAAAGAGAATGACATCTGCTGGGCAGAAACTAGAATCACAGCACCACCCTGCAGACCCCCAGAGAGGTGCAGCAGCACAGGGGTGACTCAGGGTAACCGTGCAAAGGCATTTTTCATGAAGCATCAGTGGACTTGCAAAGTGATAAACCTAAGGTGATCCACTGTACAGATACCACAGAAAATAATGTCTGAATGCTTCCCTTCAAAATATATTTAATTTAACCTGAGACCTCAGAGACCAAGAATACCTTAATAATCGCACTGATTTTGCACAGGGCTGTTACATGGGACACATGTTCCAACTCTGCATTTCCACACCCCACTTAGGTGTTTAGAGTTTTCTTTTTAGGTTACCCTTAATTCTGAATTTCCTAGGTTGACACCACTTGGTTTTGCTACATCCCTATAATCTCTGTTTTAACCTAAATTTATTCTATGTACTCTCAAGCTTAACTCCAGTTTAACATTTTCAGGCCTGGAAATTGCACACAAATGTATTGCACTTTTATTATCTATATTTCAAGAAAGGCATTCAAATGTCGATAGCTTCCTGTACTGTACTTTGGACTGAATTGCTATTCTTCTAATACTCTTTTTTTAATTTACTGCACAAAGCTAAGATTCATTTGGTTAGAGATGAGAATGAGGAAATAGGAACAATTACAACTATAAAGGCAAGTATTTAGCATCTGAGATTTGTATTCTCTATTAAATACAAAAACCATGTTATAAAGGTTCTGATGAAAAAACCCCAAAAAACCACAAAAACCACCGAAGCTCACAACTGACATTCTTAATGTGTCCCTTAGTAAAAGGGAAAAAAAGAATACATCCCGTATGAGAAGAATAAAAAGAGTATAGCCAAGTAGCTTAAGGATAGAGGGCCACATGTTGCTTTCAAGTACATATTATGTGGCGTTCCCATTGAAGTACCCAACAGAACCAAATTTATTGGCTTGTGCTGTTTTGTGTTATTTAAATGAAAACATTTGTATTCAATTTCTGTATAAAAGAACATAGTAAATAAACAGGATATTGCAGTTCTTTGTTTCATGCAATACTAAGAGCTTAGTATATATTTATTTTATTTATTAGTTTGTTATGTTGTATTGTGTGTTTTATGTTCTATGCCTACGCTATGTGTTGTCTGTGGTTTGTCTATTTGTTGTGTATCTGTTTGGCCATGGCGAAAGCTGGTGCTGAATAAAGTTACTTACTTACTATATATTTATTTTTGAAACGGGGCCGCTGTATAAGTCCTAAGTATATTTATAAGGGTTTTATTCCCCATCTTTAATGCACACAGTGTGACTCCTCTACATACATTATATTTCATATTTTAATATAAAAGTAGTAAGAATGATGTGACTGTATTATGTCATTTACTCAGTCGCTAATGAGATTAGTTAATGTGCAACAGTTAGTAACTTCTTGGAAAATTCAGATTTATGTTGAAATTCTTCATGTGGGTCTCTCTCCAAACAACACATGTAGATAAGAAGAGGTTTAAATCCGAAACCAAGCCTTCCTTAAGGAATATGCCCACTATCAAGTTTAAAGGAAGATTGTTCTTAATCATAAATATTAATCTATAACTGAAAGTTGGTTCTTTTCCACACACAGTGCAAAGTGCCATGAAGTAACTGTACACCAAAAATTAACTTACCAAAGATCTTTCACAAGAAAACCATTTTCTCCAATGCATGTTCTTAACAGTTTAAAATGCTTCAAAAAACTTTTAAATCCTTAAAATCCACACTCTCCACAGAAATGTTATTATAACTAGTCCTCTTTAAAGCCCCAATCCTGCAAAGACTCAGAAATGTAATCGTTTATTGCAGCCAGCAGGATTATTCACCTACAAATTCAAGATTTGTATAAATATTTCCTAAACGTGTAACAATTTAGAACTAATCCTAATTCTGGACTTACATTTGCTTCACCTTGTTTTGTTTGCCTGGTGATGAACTCCTATGCTAGCAAAGAAAATTAGGCTGCAGTCCCAAAACTATTTGAGCCCCTAAGTCCCTCTGTCTTCAATAAGTCTTGGGACCTTGTAAGACGTTTTAGGAATGCATCCCATAGTTTTCTATTCACTCACCTATGATCCAGCTGAGGTCAATCCCTACAGATCCCTACTCCTTTTAAGGACCTAACTTACAAGGCTGTTTTGGGGGTGAACTGGGTAAGGATTTTAATTGTACTTTGGACACAGAAAGTGCTATATAAATAATAATTAAAATTTCACTTTCAAAAACAAAGACACCTCTTGGAGCCCATACCATAATTTCAGGGGTGGGAGTGAACACCGTGAGCACGTTACACCTGTGCGTTACAGGCTTCCTGGGCACAACTCAAGGTGCTTGTTTTGACCTAAAGCCCTAAGCAGCCTGGGCCTCACATATCCTGCCTTTCCAACCACGCTCCACTGTGACCCCTGTGGTCAGCTGGGAGAGCTCTCTTGCGGGTTCACATAAGAAGAGCCCGCAGAGAGGCCTGCCCAAGCATTGTGGAACTGCACCTCCCCGGGGATTTGTGTCAGAGCCCAAGACTGGCATATTCTGGAGGCAGTGTAAAACCTTTCTTTTGGGCAAAGCAATCAGCAGGCAGTGATAGGGGCTGAGCAGATTTAGAGGTGAGGGTGTGGCTTTTTAGATTTTACTTTATTTTGTGTTTTTTTAAATGCTGTAAGGGAATGGTGGGGTAGAAATTAAAATAAATAAATTGATTAAAAATTGTAAAACAGTAAACCCCATTCTATTTGGATACCTTGAGGAATGTGGTATCTATCCAGGTCAGAAAGATGTCCAGGTAGACGAGGGTTTCGCTGATTGATAATGACCAGTAGTCTTTATGTCCACCACAAAAGAAGCAAGAGGGCATAAAGCATGCCTAGAATAAGGTAAGATCCAGATAGAAAGAGGATTGATAAGTAAGGCTTTACTGTACATTTTAAAACAAAACTGGAACAGGTTTCTCCTAAGTTCTGCCCACACCCAAGTTCACAATTCCTGTTCTCTTCAGCCTTGCGCTCTCTGCTCTGTTTCAGGTGATTGCAACATCAGCTGTTGCAAGGTAAATGCAGACTCTTAAGCTAAGGACATGACAAATAAGCATAGGAGGAACTCATTTTCATAACATTGTTTTGAAATGTATTTGTAATTGTTAGGTCTACACAGATACAGATAGTGTTACTGCTAGTGTTTAGGATGCTAACTTGATTGTTATTTTTGGTACATAAAAATCTTCATAGTCCACCTTTACAGTCATTTTATCTTAAATAATGTTTAAAAAACTGAAAAAGTAAAGATCTGCTCCTGCTGTGAAGGGAAAACATTTAAATACTACAATGAGATAACCATTTAGACAGTATGCATCAAAAGGCTAAAGTTACAACAATTCTGTTTTCCTAACCTTATAAAATATTTTTTTTAAGTGGTGCCTTAGATTTAGAAAAACAAGCAGGGAGTTATGAATAATAAATAACTTTCCAAGTTAAAGGAAGTTTCTTCAGGCAAATATTTTTCCACTTCAACCCACAGCTGTAAAACATTACCATGCTTCTGCCTTTCCTTGTCTACATAAAGTAACATATTTCTGTCTGCCAGCTCCATTGTGAAAATCTTGAACTTGTCCAAGAGTGTGCAATATTTTTATTATAGACATATGCAAAGTTAAGCTACCTGTCTAAAGAGTGGAATTGTTGGCTGTGGTCCACAAACCACTTTCTCTGAAGTAGCCCCACAAAAGTCTGCAGGCTTCAATAGGGCTAGTAGAGGAGTAGGTGATTTGTGGATCCTCAAGGCCATTCAGTGGAAAGGAATAAACTTTAGATACAGAGTTCAACTGAAGTAGGTAACATTAGACTTGTCAAATAAGAAAACTATGATTTGTACATTTCCTTGTACACAACTTTCATGAACGTCAACAATACCATTCAACGTAAACATAATATAGTTAGCCCAAACTGAGAAAAATACATTTTCAGAATGATACACTGCAAGACATGTGTGTTCAGGTCAGACCATTAATGTGTTTTGTATATCAGTGGGGGGAAAAAAAAAGTGAATAAAATGGAAACTAACTAAAAAACGCTTTGTCCTGGTGCCTAGGTCCACTTTTCAAACCACAACACACGTTTCTGAGCTGCCCCAATACAATATCATAAAGTGTGCATTTCTGATAGTTACCCTTCATTTGGACATTAAACTCCCCTACTGAAACTCGTTCAACTTTTGAACTCTTGCACCAATTGTAGGTCGAGAACCAAGCCACCTCACTCCCACAGACCAGGCCACCAGTTTTGGAGTAGGGAATTTATTTTATTTATTTATTCATTTATTAGCCGCCCCCTCATGCCCATGGCATCTCGGGGTGGCGTACAACATAAAAGCAGTAAATAAGACAACAATAAACTATTAAATAAATTTTAAAACCCATCTAAAAAAAACCACTACCCTCCCACATTTTAATTATCCCAACCCAACCTCCCCTCCGTCGAAGGTCTGGGAGAACAGCAAGTTTTGCAGGCCCGGCGGAAGGCCAACAAACTTGGAGCCAGACGGGCTTCCTCCGGGAGGGAGTTCCACAATCGCGATACGGCCACCGAGAACACCCTCTCCATTGTGGCCCCCCATTTTGCATGGGGGACCTCCAAGAAGGCGCCCCCAGTGGACCGCAGGGGTTGTTCTGAGACGCAGAGAGTGATGAGGTCCCTGAGGTATGAAGGGCCAAGACTGTGTAGGGCCTTATAGGCCAAAACCAACACCTTGAATCTGGCTCTGTATACTATAGGTGGCCAGTGCAGCGTGCGGAGCATGGGGATGATGTGCTCCCGCCAGACGCGCCGCCACATTCTGCACTAGCTGCAGCCTCTAAACCAGCGTCAAGGGAAGCCCCACGTAGAGCGCGTTGTAGTAGTCCAGACTCGGGGTGATAAAGGCATGGATGATGGTGGCTAGGTCAGGTCTGGAGACATATGGAAGCAGCCTCTGTACCAGATACAGCTGGCGAAAGGCAGCTTTAGCCACTGCCTCCACCTGCCGATCCAGGCAGAGATCTGAGTCCAACAATACCCCCAAACTCCGAACCTGCTGGGCTATGGGAGGGCGGACCCCCTCTACGAGGGGAGCCGACACCTCCTTCGCCCTACCCACCACCATCACCTCTGTCTTATCAGGATTGAGCTTCAGTCTGCTCTGCCGTAACCAATCTGCCACGGCCTCCAAATATTGGGACAGTACTGAGACGGCAGGACCTGGGTCAGTTGAAAAAGAGAGGTAAAGCTGGGTGTCATCAACATATTGGTGGCAACGTGCACCAAACCCTCTCATGATCTCCCCCAAGGGCTGCATATACACATTAAACAATAGTGGAGACAGAATGAAACCTTGCGGAATGCCACATTCCAGGGCCGGAGGGCTAGATAATTCAGCCCCCAGGACAACCCGTTGGCTTCTCCCTGAGAGAAATGAGTGGAACCATTCAAGGACAGTCCCATCCAGACTGCCCCAGGGCTCAGAATCGTCTCAACAGCAGCCCATGGTCCACTGTATCAAAAGCGGCCGAGAGATCTAGCGGTTAGAATTAACATTTCTAACCTCAGGCTGCCCTGGGGTGCAGCCATACGAGATGCACCGAAGAGGCTACTACTTCTTAGGCAACCTTAACCCCGTCTGGGCAGATGGGCAGACTGCCACGTGGCATTGCACACTGCCACGTCACAGCTGGGGAGGCAGGGATTTTGGTCGGGCCAGGGAAGGAAGGTTGGCCACTGCCAGGGCTGGGCACCTGTTTGTGTGGCCAGCATTTTGGGGGGTACCAACCACGCGGGGAGCTCCCAGAGTGGCCTGGCTGCCTCGCAGGGAAGCCGCCCATCTCCCCGCGCTGGCCCTGCAGTGTGATGACTGCAATTGCCCGCTCCAGGGCTTCATGGGGATTGGGCCCTGCAAGTCATGTGGCTGCACCCCAGGGGGCCTTGTGACAGTCTTAGAGCAGTTTAAACAGTCCTACTTCTAAAAGTAAACAGAGATTTTTTTTTAACTTATTTCTTTTAACTTATTTCAATAATCTTCATTGTATGTATAAATATTTGTTGGCAAAGGTTTAGGTCTGTTTAATCCTGACTTGGCACTTGGGGCTGGACTTAATCCTTCAGGTCTCTTCCAGTCCTTTGTTTCTGTGATCCTACGATTAAGTTAAAAGTAGCCAAGCCCAAGTACCAGGGGACAGTCAGCAGAGAGTGCATGTCCAAAGGCGTGCTGGCTGAGCAGAAATGAATCTGTATCCAGTGGCAACCACAAGAACGAATGACAGTGTCTATGAAACAAACCGTGCTGCAAAACAGACAACCAGTACAAGAAGCAATTCTGAATAGGTGGGGGGAGGCTTGTTCTTTTGCTGCTGGGGATGTGCCCTGAAACAGCCCCAGAAGCTCTGTTAAGGTGGGGTCACGAAAGTCAGGATCAGATACATGGGCCAGTGCTGCTGCTAGTGGGAGGGAAACTGCGAATTAGGAGAGTTACCTAAGGATTCAAGTGTCAAGATCCAGAACCATTGCCCAACTGCGTTTTTCACATAAGCATTAACAGTGATTGTTGTTTAATAAACTCTTCATTTTCCTCAACCAGCATCATCATTTCCCAATTGCCAGGAATCTTTGTATTCTGCACTTGTTCAGGTGGGGGGGGGGTCACCAGTTTGGTGGAAGTTATACCAGCCAACAGATTGAACCCAGAGTCCAGTTAACGAATGTATCACGCGCTGCTCAAATGTCATCCGTTTGCACCTTAATACCTCTTTTATGGCTAACCATAACTGAAATGCCACCCTGAGCCTTTAAGCTTCCCTATGGTTATTTAAACAAAACCCCAGATCTATATTTTGCCACAGATTTCAGAATTGCTAGGTTGGCTTCAGGAGCCTTTTGATTCCTGAAGTGTGTAGGAGGTTTTCTGCCAACTAGTACTTTCAGCCACTCCATTCACAGTCAGTTGATCTCTCGATCTCTCTCTCTCTCACACACACACACACACACACACACACACACAGAGTTTTCAGCTGTCTTTCGGAGGGTAGATCGCAATAGCCAGGTAAGTAAAAGTTTTCAAAGTATTTTTCAAACCCGTACCTTATTTTCTCAGACAAGAAGTCTGTTTCCATGGAAAGAGAAGTCAAGACAGGAAAATAACCAGAAGATTGTCAATTTCAGTTGCTGGCTGCCCCTTTCCCCTAGTTCCAATCCTGTTTCCATAGTTTCCATGGCAACTGATATAGCATCAGGGAAAACTGTAAAAGCTAAACTATATCAGAGGGCAAAAAAGATTGGTTTGCAAAAAAAAACTAGGCTAATACTTAGAAAAGTAGGGGGCCTGCTCTTAGAACATTTATTCAGACAAGAAAGGACCACTCCTTCAACAGGACCGTTACTTTGTAGACAGGGACCACCTGTGTTCATTGTGTTTTCCCTATTGACCGTTATGGGAAAAATGCAATGAACCTGGCCTTTTTTTTTTTTTACATGGGCCACGGCTGGGGCGTGGGGGCAGCCATGGGAGCAGCACTGCAGGGTTGGTGCGGGGGAGTGAGTGAGTACACACAGGCACACACCCATCCCCACTAATGCCTCCACATGGAGTAACCGCATTTAGACAGGTGGCTCCGTGCGGGGGCGATGGGTGGGGCTGTGTGTTTTGCAGGAGCGCACATGTACATTCACCCGCTGCTGCTGTACAAACGAGACACACCCACACCTGCCCACGCAGTGGACATGCGTGGGTATGCAATGCATGGGTGCATCTCGTGTAAAAAGGGCCAAACTATCCAAGGTGCACACAGCGTGAAGAATTCACATCAGCAAGATCTGGCCAACATTCACAGAATCCTAGTCAACGTCTGTTAAAGCTGCTCCCACCACCTCTGTCTTTCTAGTTTTAAACACTTCTAAAACTGGAAATGCAGCTGACCCCATTATAACCTCTTCTTTCACAACAATCCTTACAGAAAGCTTCAGTTCATATGCAGCAAGAGGCAATAGATGAAATTATTGTATTGACTGATCCTTTCCGTAAGGATCTTGTAGGTCTGGGACTTGGAACTATGGAGCATGTAGAGTATGAAAGGTTAGGGGGTTGTGTGTGAATCTAGAAGAGGAGGTTGTGGTGTGAGACTTCTTCTCTCCATAACTGCTGCATTACCAGTTTCTTCGGTGTTTGTGTGTGTAAACTTCTCTGTTTATACTGCCTCGCCCCACTGCTGCTGTAGAAGCAGAGCCCAGACAGTTAATAACACAGTTCTTGCCACCCCTACCATTTATTGTGAAACAATGTGAATGACTGCAAGGAGGTACAAAGGTATAAGAATGGGAGCATATGGTGCTTGTAGAGCAGCCCCTTCTGCCTCAGGAATTCTCTCCCAAGCCCATCCTGAAATCTGCCGTCAGCTCCACAAAGGAGCATCCTCAGATGTGTATTACTGCTTAGGCAGCAAATGACATCAGATCTATTTACATAAATTGTGTTTGCTAGCTGCAATTTACCTAAATAGCGGCCACAATTACATACATCAGGAATTACCACGCTGCGTCCAGCTGTGGCATGACATTGCTCCTTAAAAATGGAGTCTGCATCCCAGAAACTTTCAAGGGTTGGGGAGGTTGTACATGAAATTTGGGATAAATACTTGTAAAAAACATTTTGTAAATGCTTTTTTTTTTTAAAAAGAGAGGGGGGGGAAGCCGCTCTTGCTCAAACATTTTCAAAGTACTTCTAATCAACATGAATTTTTAATTTTTTGCATCGTTCTTAGAATAGCAGTGTTAGAAAGCAATCTCTTTCATGCTTGATTTCTTTTTTCACTCGAGCCATGATCCACAATTTTCTTCAGAATTCTCCCATTGGAGCCTACAAGGATTCAATGGGACTACAGAGTAAGTGAGGCTAAGGATTGCAGCTCACATGCTTTGTGCAATATGGCTTTGCTGTCTTTTTACCATTAAACCAGTGGTTCCCATAAGCTAGATTTCCAGGGCATGCTGGTGTGCCCTGAAATATCTGATAACTATAGATGTTCAGCGTACCATGGTCCCCCAAGGCCACACTGCAACTACTGTAATTAATATTAAATATTATTTATTTAAGATTAGAGGAGTAATAAATAGTTTAATAGTTCAATTAATATCCACTTCATTTTTGTCTTTGATTACATGCCAGGAGGTTTTTGGTGGTGTATTCCGTATAAGAACATGGCCAACATATATACTGCCAGGTAAGCATTGCTAAAGCCAGAGCTCCCCAAAAGTTGGGAACCTCTGCATTAAACCCTTAATCCACCACCACTGCTCCCCCTCTCAAAAAATAAATTAAATAAATGCCAACCCTATACATAATCTTAATAATGATCTCACCATCACTGAACCAGTATATACAATACAATACATACACACATATGTGACACTGACGCTTGTGTGACAGTACCCATGTGCTGATGTGGCCGGTGGCCCTCCCCACCATCCTACCACAGCACTTGCAAGATTTTAAAAACAGACTCAAAATTTCCCCCTCTTTCTTCCCATGCTGTTTCAGCTGCCAAATGACAGATGTGAGATCTAAAAGAGCAGTGCACTATGGGCTACCCTGGACATAGTTAAGAATCTAGGGTGCCTCCACTCCAGCTGCGGAGGGCTCGATCCCTGCGGGCCCGTGGTGGGCAATCGCTGCCACCACACTTTGGGGCCAGCGTGGGGAGCAGGACAAATTGTCAGCCCCTCGCAGATTGGGCAGCTGTCACGCCATGTCCCATGGGGAGCCACGGCACCACCCACGAGTGGCCCTGCCCCACCCTTCTCCTTCTCCTCCTCCAGCCCGGCCACTATCCCGCCCCTGTACTAGTGCCTGCCTCTCAAAGCCCCGCAGTGGATCGTGCCGTGCAGCTGGATGACAGCCCATCGAGGCAGCAGCAGCCACTGCAGAGGACGCTGTGAAACACTGCTGAGTACCAAAGATGCAGACCACTATTATCCCATCTCTGTCTTGTGTTCATCGGTGACAACTGGCACCACTGTGCCTTGGAGAAACCCCAGTGTACTTTCTGACAACTATTTTCCATGTTTCAGAAACACCTCTCCCCAAAATAAGAGTGCCTTGTGTATCTTTAAAACTATGAGAATTTGCTCTAGAGCTGAAATGAATAGCAGATTTTGTATTCCTGGAGGTTACATAGCCATCAGAACAACCAGGGGCGTAGCTAGGTTAGAATGGGCCCTGGTGCAGTAGATGGAATAGGGCCCCAGAGGCAGGAGACCCAGCTGCACCAGGGAGCGTGTGCTTCC
Source organism: Sphenodon punctatus (assembly GCA_003113815.1). Classification (NCBI taxonomy): domain Eukaryota; kingdom Metazoa; phylum Chordata; class Lepidosauria; order Sphenodontia; family Sphenodontidae; genus Sphenodon; species Sphenodon punctatus. The sequence goes on from QEPC01005340.1 coordinate 3,121,863, forward strand.
CTGGTTTGTGGGCACTGGTGCAGCTGCACCTCCTACCCTTGTGAAGAGCTGAATGAGAACCACTATCCACAGATCTGCTTATTCAGTTATTTTGATTCTTGTTGTTGGAAGGTGTTTTCACACAGACAGTTAGTCCGCACTAACTGAATCTAGTGCGGACTAGTTTGTCTGTCTGAATGCTGTCAACGGCGCTTATTAGTGCGGACTAAGATAAGCACGGTTCTTATAAAACCCCAACCACTTGGTTTTACATACTTAAAGTAGTCCACGCTAATGTCCTTGTTTGGTAGGTTACAATTATTTTCTGAGTCATTAGTCCGTACATTGTCCATCTAAAAGACTTTGCTATGTTAGTGTGGACTAACAAACACCGTACTTATTTCAAACTAGTGCACATTACTTTGGCTGTTTGAAAACACCCTCAGTTTGGTTATTTTGGTCACTTCAACATTTTATTTACTGAACCAAACAGCAGCAGCACTGAAATTAAGTGACTGAAATGACTGAAGCCAATATCTGGTGGGGCCAGGACCAAATAGCCACTTTGTTGACTCCAAATCAACACAGGCAAATTCACTAGATAGGGTTTCTGCTCTAACTTATGTACATTCAGTTCAGTGCTTTGGGGGGAAGAGGAAGGGGGAAGAGGAAGGGGGAGGGAAGAAAAAAACCCATCAGTCTGTCAGACTGATGAAAACTCTGACTGGTAATGAACCCAAAATGTAAAGTGACTTCTTTTAAATAGGCAAGAGAAAGTTAAATTGCTGAGAGCAGAGTTGTTCGATAACATGGCGGGGGGGGGGGGGGGGGGGGGGGGGGGGGGGGGGGGAGAGGGCTGGTTGGGCAACGGTCTTGCTAATATCTCTATAGCTTTTTTCTAACAAATTTGGAAGCTAAATGTAGTCTGGGGGGGTGGGCAGATTACTATTCACTAGGGTGAAAAAGTAACTGAAAATATCCCCAATCTCTAAGATCTGAAATCTTCTATTCAACACAGTAACATTCAATTAATTTAGGAATGACAATGCTGAAAAGAATAGTTACTTCAGAAGTTAAATTTTGTTCTGCATGTTGTGAGAGCAGCATTGCAACTTCCATTCAAGAGCGACTCAAAAGCTCCTAATTTCATTTCCTAGGATTGTATAAAATGAGAGAGTTGAAGAAATAATTCTCAAACTATGAGGAAGATACTGCTTGTTTCTTTCATGTGCTGCCTTTTTGTTTCAGAGAAAATACACTGGTGATTTAAACGTGTTTTATGTGAGCAGAAGGGATGGAAGAATAATAGAGCAAGGGGGACAGGAAAAAAATGTCCCAATGTGGAATTTAAGGCTGCAGTTCACTTACTCCAGAGTAGTTCCACTGAACACCTAAGGGTTGTCGGATATAAATGGGGCAGATGGAAGACTAGCATAAGTATGATTGTCCTCTGTTGATTTGAATACTGTCTATAGTAGGCTGCAAAAGTAATAGAAAATTCCCACAAAGTGGAGCAGAAACTTTTTAAAAATTGGTGTCAAATCATAGAAAGACATGTGGAAAATTGATCAGAAAGGTACAGTTGCAAGCAAAGATTAACATTACTATCGGTGAGGGGAAAACCATAGGGAAGACTCCTAATGAAAGACAGAGATTGTCTTGCCCCATTTTCAGAATCTATGGGTGATTTCAGACGTTATGAAATCGCTGCTCACCACAGTGAATCCCAGTGGTTTCCCTGTGGTGGAAGCGATCGCGGTAACGTCTGTTTGATCCCCGCCAGATGTTCACCACGGTGAATTTCTGGCGGGGATCAAAGCTAACCATAGTTCTGGACCTCGGGCCGGCCCAAGGTCCAGAACCGTGGTTAGATTGGCCCATCGCGGATCATGGCCCCGACCACGGTACAGGATCGGGTGCAGCAGCTGCATTGGCCGCTGCACCCGTCAATCTCCCCAAGGGCGGGCAGCTGGGGGAACGCGCGGGGTGTGTGTGCTGTGCGGGCACATGTCGCACCGTACAGCCCCACCCCCTCCCCGATCCCCGTTAGCAATCAGGCCGGCGTGTCTAAAGGATGGACGGTCTGATCACGAACCAGGATCCGAGATGGATCCCAGTCCAGGGTTCGGTGTAGCAGGCCTCTGGGCCTGTCATGTCTGAAATTACCCTCTATTGTCGTTAATTCTATATGCAGCATAAAACCCCAAACTTACACATTTGCCCTAAAACGTGAATATTTGCCAACCCCATGTTAATGCTTTCAATTCTGCAGGGAAGTGAATGAAATTCTGTGGGTGATGCTTCTAAATTTACCTTATTCTCCTAGATAGAAAAAAAAATCCAATACTAAAACTCAGAAAGTCAGAAGTTATCTTTTACAAAGCTATCCAACCTAAAACCAAAGAAGAGGCTTCTGCCTAAGGCCAGCCTGATAACTGCCTATTCCAGGCCTTAAAACAGGACTGGGGAACCTCAGGCCTGTGGCCCATGGCTAGTTTTCATTCGTCCCTTTCCAGTTCCTGGATCAGACCCCTGGATCCAGTTCCAACCCTCCAGTTCTGAAAAACTGAGCTCAGGGGAAAGGGAGCAGAGATGAGGGCATGGAAGGGGACAGATCCATGGCACAGATCCACGATATTGACCGTCCTCTTCCTGAAAACATTGCTTAAGTGCCATTGCCTCCAACTTCTAAGCAGCTCACAGAGCTTGTACTAATTTTCAATGTGGCCCCTGGGAAAAAGGAAAGAGGAAAAGATTTCTCATATTGGCTTTAAAACATTTTCCAAAAGGCCAAAGCTGCTATTTCACTCCTTTATAACTTCCCAGCCTGCATCTGACTGTTGTTTGGTAGCATCAATTGAAGTTCCACATGACAGTTCATAAACAAATCCCTTATCAGAAGGCTACTAAATCAAACTCTATAAAGCATTCAGTAAATCCAAGTTGAAAATGTAATTTCCTTTTTTGTGTAAGTGAACATGTGCTTGAAATAACACTACTACAACAGTGTCAGCCTAATATCAAACCTCCTTCCCCTACATAAGACTTAATTTTGTTGCTGATTTTACTCCTTTTGTTTTCAATGGTTTCCTAACTTACTGGTATTTAACTTGCGAAAGAGAGTCTCAAAAGCTACAGAATATCTTCATTTTAATTACAATATCTGCAGTTGTATACTTTCTAGTTAAGTGAGTTACCAGCATATCTGGAACTGGCAGATTTTCTGGCTCCAGTAGGAGCCAGAAAAGGCAGAACTGCTCTCCATTATAAACAGGGGACTGCTGAAGCCCCGAGTTTGAGGAAACCGCTTGAGCTACCATTTCTGAAAATGTATCCATGGCTAATATTTGTGGGGACCGTCATATGTGCAAGGTTTGAAGAAGATCCATCTAGAAAATAAAGTTATAGTTGTTGAAATGTTAATCAGTTATGGTCAAAATGCACAGTATTCCGACTATTTTGAATTATTGATATCTCCTGCCCCCGAATGAGTTCAGCGGCTACACTTCACAGGCTTGGAGCATGAGATCGACACCAACCACTACTGTAGGACGATAGTGTTTGGTGCAGCCAAAACCGAGTAATTAACGATTAAAAAATCAGTTCTGCTGGCTTGCACATACACAATACTGCCCATGCTCCTGGAGCCTGGCGGTGAACTTGAGCAGCATGAATGAGGAGAAAGGAGGGGGGAGGAGGGACGCTCCACCACCTCCCTCCCACTCCTCTGCTGCTACTGATCAACACCAGCTCCAGAGCCCAGCCAGCCCAGCTTCCGGCTGCTGCTCCGGGCAGGAAAGAGAATATTCCCCCATTTGTGCGGTGCTGAGAGCTGCTCCCAGGGTGGCTCTGCAGATCCCTGCGCCCAAGTCCACTTGGATACTGCATCCAGGACATGCAGGCCCTGTGCACACATTGTTGCCCCTCAAGCCTGGCTTGCAATGCGGTACCTGTACCAGAGATGCTCACGGTGTCCCTGTTCCAAGTGTCTTGGAGCTGCTGAGCGTTGGCTCTTTAAAAGCACTGCAGGTGGTGGCGCTAGCCTACGCAGCGAGAATACAATAGACATGAAACTGACCAGCACGGGGCTGGCTGTGTGTTGAGGCAGCTCACTCTGCTTAGAGAAGGACTGACGCTGCGGGCTGGCAGCGGGGTTTGTAAAAGCCTCTAGCAGCATGTCAGGAGGGAGGCGCTGAGGGAGGCGTGGCTAAGCCGTCTTGGAGACGCTACAGCGAGGAGCCAGAGGAGCCTGAAGGGAGGCGTGACTGAGTGGTATCGGGAGCTGGTGAAGGAACCTGTAACAGAGGTGACGTCCTGGAGTGACTGATGTAAGAGAGGCATGGATACCAAGTCCTGAGACACTGGCAATCTAAGAGGAACTGTGTGGAGATTTAAGAAGGACTTTGGGACTTTATGGGGAACGTGCAGGTCCAGGTTCAGGATTGTGAGTGAGGTTTGAGCGAGCCGGAGCAGAGACCGAGAGAGGAAGCAGAAGCCTTAACAGGGATACAGGTTGGTCCACTCTGTAAGTCCGGTGAAGGGCGAGGACCTGGGTCGTAAAAGGGCCTGTATGCCCATGAAGGTCTGGGGTGTGGTGGGCTGTAAGGCCTGGGTTATAAAAGTCTGTATGAATAGGTGAATAAACTTGTGTATAAAAGTAATCATGTTGGCTCCAGAGGATTCTTGGGAAAACCGTGCACCCCATCCCACGACATGGCCCCAGGTAAGGACCCCTGAAGGTAGGACTCTGTTATAGTACCCCACCACCCTCTCTCCCTACTAGTCACTTTGCGTGCCTCGCAACCTCGCTCTCCATGGGCCACGAACTAGCCTGCAGCCTCCACGTTCGCAAGGTGGAATGTTGGAACATTTGAGTCTCCCCGGCAACGCGCAACGCTTCCTCCTGGGAACAGCAATGGCTGTAGAGGCGGCGCAGGTGGGCGGGTTGCAGCCAGGGAGTGCCCCTCACAGCCCTCGGGACTGGCAGAGGAAGGAGATGCCATTGAAAGTGGTGCTAGAGCCGCAGATCCATGCAGTGAGGGGCAACGGGGCACATGGGGAAGGGGAGGAGGTCAGAAGCCTTTTGTCTAGACAGAATGGACAGGCTGGGGGACCCACGTTTTCCATTCCACCGAATAATACAGACCCTGGAAGAGCAGCACTCTGCTGCCCTGGAGAGTCAGTGTGGTTTTACCTCATAAGAGCCATATCCCATGTGACATGGCTCTGTTCTCCTATTGTGTATACTGCCTATCCTTTGGGGATAACACGCAAGTGCAGTATAGAAGACAGGCAAAAACAGGCTGTGTGGAAAACGTCAGGCTCCACCTAGTTGGGGAATAGTTTATCTCTGTCTTTATTCACATGAAACACTAAATCCACAAAAATCCCATTCCCCTGCTGTTTGTTGGTTTTAATATGTGAAAAGGTTAAATTGCAGGATGCACAGGGTGTAATGTGCTTTTACACCAATATTTTTAACTTGGAAACCAAGATTTACCATTATGCTAATTCCCTCAAGCACATTTTTCATACTGTGTCAATGGATTAATCCTGCTGTCAGTACAGAGGTGCACAGCATTATCAGACAACTTTCAGCGCCTACAGCAATAGGAGTAACTTTTTAAATGGGAGAGAGAATATAGGAACTTTTTTTTTAATGTGATTATAAGAAACTGAAGAAGCAGGAGAAAATACAGCCTCTGTCTGCTGACCATGGTAACTCTTCAAGGTTCAGCAGCAACAGATGTATATCTTAGTTTTCACCAGCCTTTCAATTACATCCTAAAATTAAAAGATTTTAGATTTGGTTCAGTAACCTGCTAAAGCCTATAGGCATATTCACACAGTCAGAATAACTGAACAGACAGCACAGCTCTCCATTTTTAGGGGTAGATTTGAATTGCTCTCCCCTACAATTTGTCCAAGACTTTTTCATGTTAACAAGTTTATCATGGGGCAACTGGGCATTTTACTCCAGGGTAAGAACAGGGGAGTTTACAGCTCGGGGTGTTTTACTCGAACCACTTTCAAACATGCCCCCACCCCCACGCATATTTGGGCTGCAGAGGGGAATGCGCAGCCCGAATATGCGCATGGATTGGCCGGTCTGAACGACCCCCGTGCGCGGCTTTGCCAGCAGGGACACGCAGGGATGTAGAGCAGGAAATCGAGCTCTGCTAAGCCGCGCCGTGGAGGGGGGGCTTTCAGATGGGCCAATCCCCATGCATATTTGGGCTGCGCATTCTCCCCTGCAGTCCAAATATGTGCAGGGGGGCCATGTCTGAAAGTGGCCTCGGTAAGAACACTTCTGGAAGTGCCTGCACATCATAGTAATGTATAGATTAATGGGTGGTGAGGGATATAACTTTGCTGCCTTAAAAGAGGTGTGTGTGGAAAAGGTTAAAATAAACAGGATATAACCTTAGTTTCATGAATTTATATTTGTTTTTTGTGAACAAGGTATGTGGGAGCTGTACAATTAAATGGATACAACCTGACCCCCCCCCGATGCTCCACCCCCACAAGTGACACCTCCTCTGTAAATCTTTCAGTCCCTGCCCTTTTAGCGCACCCCATGACTCTGGGATGCCCCTTCCCTGCTTACACTTTGCTCCTGTGCATTTCAGCACCCCTGCCCCATGGTGCCCTGCTGTACTGGAACTCACTGCTCTGTGCACCCTTGAAGTGGCTCCCCCACCCCCACTCTTGAACATGTCTCCTCTGCGAGCTGCCACCCTCCCTCTCTGACCCTAGGAGGTACCTTCCGTGTGAGCTTTCTTTTCAGTGTCCTTAGCCCTAGCCCCTCTGAGAGGGCAACCTTCTGTCTTGGAATCAGCAATTCACCTGCATCCCTGGGGTGCAACTCCCGAGAGACCTTTTCCCTTGCACCCTTCACCAAAACTCCTGCTCTGGGGTGCCCTACTCTCCTGAGAGTCCCCCGAACACATCTCCTCTGCAAGCTTCCACCCTTGATCAGCCACTCTGGTGGTACCTTCTCTGCACTCTTCTCTCCTTAGTCCTTCAACCCTTCTCCATACCAGCATCCCTACTAAACAGTCTCCTCCTTTTCTGGGACTTTTCTCTCTTTTAAATGGATGGGCTCTTCCCACTCCAGGTCAGAAAAAGTTCAAAAACTGCTTGTCAAAACTGGCTGTGAGTATCCACTCTGCTTAACTCCCTCCTGTATCATTTAATGACTGCAAACGACTTTATTTGTGATCTGGTAGAGTGTCTGTCTTTCCAAATGCATCCCCACAGGGCAGCTGTTCTGGGTTCAGTGCCTGCAAACTGCTTGCTCAGTCTGGAGCTGCTGGGGAATATGGTTTAAACTGCTTAAGCAACTCCAGTGATGCCTTTTCTTGCAACTTGCAGTGGCTTTTGCAAGCTAGACAAGTGATGACAGTAAGAGGGCTGCGCCTATTGGGGAGGGAGGGAGGGTTGTGTAAGGTAGCTTGATTTGTGTGTCAAGGTGTCTACTCTATAATTGCAGACAGTTCCTTTAAGGGTGACTTAGGGCTTTGCCAGTCTGTCTAGGAATGGACTGTACAATGGCTGGATTCATAAGGGGTCCTTTCTGTGTAAAGCATGGATGATGCACTCTCCCCAGGAGTGCTCTGAGACTTGCAGAGTTAATGCTGGTGAAAGGTTTGGAAAACCCATAGATGAAAATGAAGCTCGAGCCAAAATAGTTCAGTGCTGGCTCTGTTGTTGTTGTAGCCGTTGAGATGCATCTGGAGAAAGCAGAAGCTAAGGAGCCTTATGCATTTGTGTTTAGATGCCTTGTCTGTGTGAAAGGTTACAATTTAACGGCAATGATTCCATTGTCGTTTTCAGACACTGTCAGTGACAGATGAGTAGACCGTGTGGCACGGCACAACTAAATTGCCTTAGTCCCCTCTGTCATAACCAAGCCACTGACCTTACACTCTTTATAGATCATTGTAGTGTTCAGTGGTATTGTAAGGCAGAGTTCCAAATGGGGTGTGTGTGTGTGTGTGTGTGTGTGTGTGTGTGTGTGTGTGTGTGTGAGAGAGAGAGAGAAGCATGACCCACTCCTCCCATCCTGAGAGTGTTCATGCCCAGCACTCTCCAGGTTCTGTTTGTTTCCTGAAGGGGGTGAAGGTGATGTATATGTGCCAGGGACGAAAAGAGGAAATGTGTGACACAAGGGGTGCTGCCATCATCTGGCAACATTGCTGCCTGAACATTTAAAAAAAGGGAGAAGGGTTGCTTTCCCTCTCCTTCCCCTCCCCTTTTCCTGAAGGTTCCAGCTTCAAAGGAAGTGTGGGCTCCAGGCAGCCCTTTTATGCATTACGAAGCATTTATTGCTGCTTTCTACTATAAAAATGGAAACGGAGAGAACAAAATACTAAACACATCTTCACTGTTGTTCTGGAGGGAACAACGCTTGTTAACGGAGCAATACTTTGGGCTCAATCGCCATTCCAGTAGTTATCAGAGTTGGATCATTCCTTGTCACTTTTTCACACATTCCTAGATATAATTTGACTACAAACAATTTTTCAACAATTCCTCCATATCTATCCACAGATCATCGTATGATCATACAACACCTCTATCTACTATATTTCAACACTTACATTGCCTTACTAATCACATGGCAAAAACCATAGAAATTTAGCAAAACACAAAACCTCACGGTTTAAAAAACTGTTAAAGGCAGAACCATTTCTAAAACAAAAAACTTTCCTCTTCAAAAACATTTCACAAAATGATATTTACTTTAGTTTAAAAAAAACCAAACATTACAATTCATTACAATTCAAAAAACATTTAACTACATACATTAGAACAAAACCTAAATGCCAAAAAGCATGGAAATTTCAAAATTTTCTAGCAGTATTTTATAATTTGCCATCAACATGAACGTAAGATATGTACTTAGTTCCTTACCATACATACTTACTCTTATTTATCACTAAGTAAACTTTTGCACTTTTTCATTATTAAGTATTCATTTATTATCATAATTCGACAACAGTTTTTTCAAACTGCCTTAACTCGGTCATTTACATGTATAGAAATTGTGTACACTTTATACACTGAACTGTTGTTAATGTCAGGCCCTTTTCAAACGGGCTGTGGTGAGTAGGGGGGTGGGCGTGTGCCCACAGTGGGTGAAGGTGGGTGTGCACACACGCATCTCCACCCACCCATGTGTGCACACACGCATCTCCACCCACCCATGTGTGCACACCCATTCCACACACAGAGCAACTGACATCGGAGTCTGTTGCTCCATGCGTCGGTGATGGGTGGAGATGGATGGAGCCCGAGAGCACGTATGCACCCCAACTCACAGTGGGCGCCGTTCTTATGGACCCCCCTCCCCCCACCACACACACACCGTGGGCAGCATTCTCATGGGTGCCCTCCCCACCCACCTCACACGTGTGTGGGAGGGTGGGGGGCAAACCATGTGGAAAGGCCCTCAGTGTAGACAATGGTTTGCAATAGGTTAGGTACCATGCCATTCTGGACAACAGGACAAAGTTACAGCAGTTTGAAAAAATGTGAAAGTTTACTTAGTGATAAATATTAATAAAAGTATGTATGGTAAGGAATTAAGTACATATCTTATGTTCATGTTGATGGTAAATTATGAAATATTGCTAGAACATTTTGAAATAATTTCCATGCTTTTTGGCATTTATGTTTTGTTCGTATGTAGTTAAATGTTTTTTGAATTGTAAAGAATTTTTATGGTTTTTGGTGTTTAAGCTAGAGTAAACATCATGTTGTGAAATGTTTTTGAAGAGGAAAGTTTTTTGTTTTAGAAATGGTTCTGCCTTTAACAGCTTTTTAAACCGTGAGGTTTATAATACAAGAAGTAACATGTACTGGTCACACCCACCTGCTATCCTTTCTCACCAAACCAGTGCAGCCTGGTCTCCTCTAGCATAATCCTCTCATATTGCACACCCAAAATGAAAACGTCCACAAGCATGCAACTGCTTCTCTTCTGCTTGAGCACCTGATCTTATGACAACAAAAGCCAGCAGCACTAACGACTTTGACCAATTCCTTCTTTACGTTTATTTATTTATTTATATTATATCCCGCCCTTCCTGCCCAAAGGCAGCTTGGGGTGGCGAACAACACAAACATTTTTAACAATAAAACATTTAAAAACAAATCAACAAATTTTAAAACAAATCATAAAACTCACCCTCCCTCCCAAACCCTACCCCCCGCCAAAAGCCTGGCGGAACAGCCAGGTCTTACACAAACGTTGAAACAACAGGAGGGCGAGGGCCAACCGAGCCTCCTCCGGAAGTGAATTCCACAGCACAGGGGCAGCCACCGAAAAAGATCTCACATCAGTGGCCACCCGTCTCGCCCGGGGAACCTCCAAAAAGGCCCCCACAGACTATCTCAGGGGTCACATGGGGAGTGAGGCGATCCCGCAGATAGGCAGGGCCCAGGCCGTGAAGGGCTTTGAAGGTCAAAACCAGCACCTTGAACCTAGCCCGGTGCTTTATAGGCAGTAGGTTATAGGTTGTTCTTGTAATGAACAACTTGCCAGAACCAATTAGTGCAGTCCTATAATTCAAGAAACCCAACTGTGTACTTATTAATTAATCTAATTCTAATAAAACAACCAGTTTCTTTCTATCCAATTCTGTTACCTTAAAAAAATAACTCAGTTTTAATTCTGGGAAAATTTTGCAGACTCCCCATGCATTTCAGTAAAGTGATGGAAAAAAGCGCAGACAAAACTTATCTGTGACCTCATTTTGAGATTTAAATATAAATCCATGATTCCACCCAGCAATAAAGACATGCAACGTACATCAGGTATTTATCAGGATTGTGATCCACTCACAGGTGGTATGAGTCTTCACTAGAAGAAAGACTGACTAGCTGCAACCTACTGGCCACAGTATCTTTCCAGATACAAGTGCCTCAAACTTCCACCCTTTCAGGATGGAGTTTTTCATGCTTGATTTCAGCCAGAAATAGAATTACTTTAAAAGCTGCTTGCACACAAGACAGGAGGGGGGATATTTTGTGAGTCGCAATTACGGCAGGTGGAATCACGTGAAGCCCCACTCATGTGCATGGGATTTTAGCCCATTTCTGCTGTGATTTCACTCATGGAATACAGGGCTGGATTTGAGCCTTGTAATCGGAGGGTGAAATCACGGCAGAAATGGGTTAAAATCCCTTGCACACGAGTGGGCCTTTTTGTGATTCCCCTGCTGTAATTGCGACTCATAGTTTCCCCCACCCCCCTCTGATCTTGTGTGCAAACAGTCAAAGTTTGGTCAAACGGCTCCACCATTTCTGAGGAGGAAAAGAGAGGCAATGGAATAGAGGTGGGCTTCAAAAGCATATTTTTTTTAAAGAATACATGGAAGGCATGGAAATAGCCTTTTTTAAAGTGGTGCAAGCTCTCTACTGGAGAAAAACAGGTTTAAATTGACAGTGATCATGAGCATTTGAAAATCACACACTGTGCATACATAATTTTGTTCCCTTATGCTTTTGTCTTGTTATTATGGGAAAGGGTTTAATTCTGAAACACCTGAGAAATAGAGATTAGGGGAGCTCAGCCTCCTACAGTATATAAGGGAATTACAAAACAAGGTGGTAGCCCACACCAGGTGGGTGTTCACCTGCCCCTTTATTCACAGCCCTCAATGATGGCGGGGTCCCAGAGCATGCCTCCATGTGTACAGGCCCACCAGCACCATAGAGCTGTGGGCAAAGAGCATAGAGTATTGCAAGGAGCAACCACTTCCAGTCCCTGCTTGTTTTTCCCAGCTCTTCCTGGTTGACAGTACTTGCCTGATGTTTGCTCTTTCCAAATCACTGCATTCTCCATAACAACTTGCAGAGGATTACCATTGCCGGGGCCATGGCTCAAACCAACAGCTAGACAACAAGAAGCACAACTACCACCACCACATAATCATAGTCACTCTCTGCCTACCAATCCATACACCAATGCTGCATTCCCTGGACCGAGGCAGAGACCAAGACCTTCATCACTCTGAGGGGAGCAGAAGGTCTAATATGCCCTGGTGAAGTGCTACAGGAATCAGGCAGAGTTCCAAGAGATCTTGGTCCAAATGGTGCAGCAGAGCTACATTCAGGACATGAATTGGTGCCAGCATCAGGCCAAGGACTTGAGGTTCGGATACAAAGAGATCGGGGACAACTCTGCCTCCAGCCGTGGAAGACAAATATCACCCTATTACAAGCTCCTTGACCAGTTCCTCTGAGTGGATGGAGCCATCATTGCATCACTCCTGTATGGCTGCACCTTCAGGGCTAGAAGTGGGTGAATATGGCTTCCCCACTGCCTGCTCTTACTGCAACTGCTCCCAGTCCCACTATAGAAGCCACAACCACCAGTAGACATTCCTCCATGCCCACCTCTACCTTGAAGCCTGCATGAGTCGATACAGACATGGACACTGTGACTCTCACAAGTGTATCCCCTCAAACCTGAGAGCAAGCCCTTGTTCAAGGAGCCACCTGAGGTCCAGGCCAAGGGCATGGAGGACCCAGATGCTACCACTGTAGAGGAGGCAGTGGAGGCGGAGGAGAATGTTAAGTTAATGCACCAGGGGGGGGGGGGGGGGGGGGGGGGGGGGGGGGGGGGGGGGGGGGGGGGGGGGGGGGGGGAGGACTACATGTATACACAGCCATATGATAAAGGCTTCTGTTTATTGTTATCTAATTATATTTTTATTGTTTACTGTGTGTTGACAGGCAGTCAGGAGAACACGGAGGAGCAGCAGGAAAATAGCTGGGCAACCGCTCCACAGGATGGGAACAGTAAGCACGAGAAGTGGATGGGAAGGCACAATGGCAGGCTTGCTGGGGGTGGGAGGGAAGACACCAGGACGGGATGGTGGGGGGAGGGGGAGAGGGAGAGAAGTCACCATGGCGGATGGTGGTCTGGCGGGGGGTGGAGGTGGAAGCCAAAATGGCAGTCAGGGGAAGGGCATGAATGGTGGTGGTTGATTTCTCCATGTTCTTCACTCCTCTACAGTGATCATGAGAGGAAAACTGTGTGGCACTGGCATCTGCATAGGCCAGGTATTCATTCCCACTTCATGTTCCCGCTGAACATTTGGCGAAGGCTGAAACACCAGGGCAGAAAGGTGGGTGGGGCAGTCTAAAGTAATGGCTTTCCTTGTTGCCTTGCAACAGGTCTGTCAGCGCAACAGGCATGGGCGGAACCCCTTGCAACAAGTGCCCAATGGAACCAGGATCTGCGTCTCTGCAATCAGCAGCATAGGGAGGATCTGGCAAGGGAGCTGCTTGTGGAGACCATGCGATGGGTGGACAAGATCCATGACACCATTAACAGCATGGCCAGGGAGAACAGGCAGCTGGTGTGGGAGAACGCTACAGAATGCAAGGCCTTTGCTGCTGAGGCCTGCCTGGACCACCGGCAAGGAGGACAGGCACTGGGTCCACCTCTGCCAGCAGTTTTGAGTGGTCAGACAACGTGAAGGCAAGCAATGAGATGAGTGGGATGTGGGCACAGATGCAAAGCAGCCTGTCCAGTCCATTCAGCTCCAGAGCTCCCTGCTCAAGCATGTTGCTTCTGTGACTGCAAGCACTGTTGCTCAGGGGCAGGCAATATTTCCTAAACTGCATCTGTCATTCACACCCCTTACGATGAACGCACCTGCCTGCCCTGGTTCCCCCTGAACTCCACCCCTGAGGGAAAGCACACTAGCCCTCGCTGCACTGCGCTTATGCCCAAGAACAGTTCCTGGGCCAGGCATGCCTCCCCCGCCCCCACCAATCATTTCAGCATGCCTCCCCCAAACACACCTCCACAGCCAGATTCAAGGAGGAGGATTGGGAAAGTGTCCCGCTGTCAGTCCCGTCATCCAAGCGAACATGCCCAGCTCACCCCCCAAAAGGAGCAGGCACAAGAAGAAACAGTTTTTAAAAAAAAAAAAATTCCTTTTTTTAAAAAATTAAATGAAATTCATGGTTCTTGTGCCTCTTCTGGGAACGGAGGGAAATTGGGGGGGGGGGGGGGG
>QEPC01005340.1:3136706-3175335 GCA_003113815.1 Sphenodon punctatus
AAGCCAAGTACGTGCACTTGAGACCTCGCATCTTCATGAATGTTAGACCCCTTGTCTCTCCCTCTGTTCCCCTTCCTAAGTCTCTCCCCCAGCTCCTGTCTCTCAGATTGTAAGCCCTAAGGGCAAGGACCGTGTCTATTTTATTACTTTGTAAAGTGCCAGGTACACTGCTGGTGCTATATAAATGTTTGTTAATAATAATAATAATAATAATAATAATAATAATAATAATAATAATAATACCTCCACAGGGTCAGCCAACTGCACCACCCACTCCAGTAGCACTTCCACAATCACTGAGCAAACTTCTACTACCGTGGTGCCCACCATGAAGTTTCCAGCATCAAACTGCTGGATGACAGAATGGCAGGAGGCTGGAGTGGTGAGCTTTCAGATGGTAATGGCAACGGCAACACGCTTCTCCCCAGAGATGGGCAACTGCATCACTGTGCTCTGTTTCCCCAGTCGAGGCCTGAGGATCTCGGCTATCTGCAAGACAAGGCAATGGGGCATCCTGAAGCTAGTGACCCACTCAGCATCTCCCCACGAAAGCACATTCTTCCAGTCTGTTTTTCTCCTTCACCCATATTAGCTTCTCTGTGGGTACTGCCCTGCACATGGCATCAGTGATTGAAGCCGCATTTCCCAAGAGGTACCTCTCTGAGCGCATCATCTCCCTTGCATGGTTTCAGTCCTCCCCAGTGTGATCCATTGTCACCAGAGGTACGCAAGTGCATGGCGCTGAAGCAGGAACTGCCTCCTGCAATGTGGTGTTCTTCACTATCCTAGCCAAAGATCAAGCATTCTCTGCCATGACAGCAGAAGACTTCCATCAGTTGGATCGCTTGTAGATTCTGCCCAGCAATGGAAAAGGAGGCCTGGTGCACCATAACAAGCACAAGGAAGTTCTCAGCATGCGTCTCTAGGGCTGCAGTACTGGCATCCGTGAACTCTGCGCCAAACATTTTTAACATCTGGGCAGTAGTCTAGCTAGGATTGGTTGTGCACCACATGTGAGCAGCTATTGGCCACTATTGGTTATGTGTCCTTATAGGACTTGGTGCATGCCGAGCATGAGCTGCTATTGGATACTCTTGGCTACAGGCTGGCTACTGGTTGAAAAAGGTTTCGCAACGCTTATAGTGTGTGGGTGTGGCTGCACCAGCATTGCTAATCCAGGTGGCTATTACACTGCATAGACATTTATGTCACAAGCACATCAGTGCTCTGCCAACTCATCTAAAAATATTACAGATGCTAACACCACGGAAGCATGGGATTTTTAAAATTGGGATAGGGGGAAGCCACTGAATGTTAAGTGGGCAGGTTGGGGGGGGGGGGATCTGCAAGGCAGTGAGGTTCATTGTGCTCAGAATGTATGTGGGAACAGAGCTGCCCATTGGTTAAAAACTATTCATATTATCTTAGCTTTTGAAAGTAACAGTTTTTGCTTAGAAGAAGCATGAGGGATTGTAACGCTATAGAAAGCTATTGCTGTGGGTTGTTCGCCCAGGAAAGCCAGATGGCTTTGGCTTTTGTCTGTGGGTCCTCTGGCTGCACAGGGTACAGGGCCCAGAGAAGTTGGGGGTGATGGGATACCCTGGCCTTTGCTAACATTTTGGTGAGGCCTGACGTAGAGAGAGAATTGTCAGACCCGTCCTCCGAGACAGCCTGTGCACTTACAGGGTGGCACATGCACACAATGGGGTTCTATGCATGCATGATGAGAGCAGACACTACACAACCCTGCTGCAGTTCCAAGTTCAGCAGAACAGAAGAGTGGAAGCCCTGGACAAGATGAGACAGCGGGATACAAATGAGATTGTGACTTTTCTGGACATTTGTGCACTGCCAGAACTAGGGCTGTCACTGGAGCCTCCCTGACGTTTTTTCTCATCAGTGCCCTGATGACAGTGAAGCTTGTTGCCCTATACGAGGTTTGGACACTCAGTGCAGAGTGCCCTCATGAGCAGGTATGTTTTGTATGGTAATGCAGAAGATGCCAGAGAGGGGGTACAAGAGGTGCATGTTTGATAGGGGGTTTTATGCCAACCGAGGGGAATTTCCAACATCACAGCAGGTGAGAGCTCAATAAAACTGTGTGCTGCTACCTGCCAGTACATCGCTGTGAGCCATGGATAGGAGAAACCAAGTGGTGACAACATGCAAAGACTGATTTCACTCTCAATTTTTACTTTTGCTTTCTGTTTTCACTATAGGTGCTCAATAAAGTATGCCTTTTGCGCAATAAACCCAGCATTATGTGCATAGCAAAAGGTTATTTCCAGGTTCCAAGTGCTAGCCAGTATAAACCTCTGTGGGTGGGCAGAGATAGCAGGCAATGCCTCCCGGAGTCATACCCCAAAAGAAAGAAGCAGCTGGTGCGACTACTGCCTCCCATGGGTTGCCCTGGCTGTCAGTCATCAGATGGCAGCATACAGAGAAGTGGGAGATTGATGGGCTGAACACAGCAGGAAGGCAGGCCTGCTCGTGTATTAGGTTTGTCACACTAAACCTGTGAGTGAGGGCTAAGTGGGGGCTGCCCGAACATACAGGAAATAGATGCAGAGGGCTGCCCATTTATTAGGCTCAACACACTATACATGTGAGTGGGGGGGAGGGGGTTCACGAACCAAACCCAGACTACAGGGGGCTAGCGTCTCCTCTAACAGTCAAGAGGAACCCTTCCTAGTTATGTATGGTGCACAGAATAGAGCAGTGTTCCTCACAGACTACCCAAATGCCAAATTCAATCCACAGAGTTGGCTATTGTACCCCTGAACTCCTTGCCACACACATGCAGCGCAACCGGAGTCATATTAGTGGAAATTTGAACCCAGCCCCACTCATTCTCATTACCTCTTTCTTCCACACTAGATGGAAGGAGGAAAAATGAGCAGGGCTAAACTCATCTCTGATTGGCCAGATAGTAATCCCTGCCACCTCCAATTCCTTCTCCAGAACTGAGCCACTATGATGGTGGCTAAGGCTCAGTCAAGGGCCTTAGAAAATGGAGGTCTGTTCCTTCCTTCCTTCTCCATGGCTAGAAAGTAAAAAAAACTCCACCTTCCCAAAGAATGAATACGAAGCAGTGCATTTTGGAAGTGCGTGAGATAGAAAGGCATTACGGAGTTTGTGTGTGGACGCATGCATGCATACGATGTCCACCTGGCATCTCTTAATTGCTCCCCAACCTGCCCTCTTTGCTCCATTTCATCCTTGTCCTTCCAGTGCTGCCTCAATTAGCCTCCTTCCTGCTACCATCCGTTTGCCCTGACCAGTTCACTCCGTTTCTTTCCATCCCTTTCAATACCCAGTCTTGACCCTGCCAGCTCCTTCCCATCACTGACAAAACTGCAAATGTATGCAAATCTACCTATTGGTCCACAAAGTAATGTTCTTTTTTTTTAAATCTGCCCCATCACAGAAAGTAATGGAGCGACTGTGATGTAGGGTATCTAGGTATCCAGACAAGTTGTTCCACAGTGTAGCGCTCACATGTGTTGCTTGCAATTATTTTGGAAGCCTTTGAAACTACAAAAACTACATTAACAGAATGGTTGAAGTTACCTACTGAAGCGTACCAAAGTGAGGAAATACCAAAATCATGGTTGTGTAAGCAACCTTAACTAGGCCGCTCTTGTCTGTATGGATGCCAATACAGCCTTTACATGATTACATGCCATTTCCCCATGTAGATACCATACCATCACTTGCTGTGACCCATCACTTCCTCCACTAGTTACTCAGGTTCACAGTCTTAGGGTGCTCCTGGATCCTGAGCTCCATCTGGAGCATCAGGTTGTGGCAGTGGCCAAGAGTGCCTTTCACCAACTCCATCTGTTGAGAAGGCTGTGTCCCTTTCTCTCAGATAGGGATCTGACCACTGTCACCCATGCCTTCATTACCTCAAGGCTAGACTACTTCAATGCACCCTTCATGGGGCTGCCCTTGAAGACTTTTCGGGTGTTACAGCTTGTGTAGAATGCAGCGACCTGCCTTTGACAGGGGTGGGTCATTGGGAGCACGTAACACCAGTGCTTCAGAGTCTGTACTTGCTGCCACTAGTGTTCCGGGCACAATTCAAGGTGCTGGTTTTGACCTATAAGGTCCTAAAGAGAGCCTGGGTGGTGTAATGGCTAACTTGGACTGGGAAGTGTGTAGGGGGGACCCAAGTTCAAGTCTTGCCTTAGCCAGAAACCCATTAGGTGACCTTGGGCCAGTCACAATATTGTCTCAGCCTAACCTACCTCATAGGGTTGTTGTGAGAATTAAAACGTTGTGTTATATGGCACTTGGAGCACTTGTATATGTAAAGTGCTCCACGTGCCATAGCAGGGGGCTGCTATATAAAAATAAAGATTAATTATTATTATTATTTTATTTAAACGGCCAGTACCCTACATATCTATAAAGGACTGCCAGCCTCCATATGTCCCTCCATGGCCTCCAAGATCAGCTGAGATGCCCTCTTGCAAGTTCTCTCACTGGCCCAATTCCACACATCCCAGGAACACAGAGAGATGTTCTTGGTGGCTGCTCCACAGCTCTGGAACACTTTTTCCCTGGAGGTTTGCCTAAGCCCTACTTTGAGTGTCTTCTAGAGGCAGTCTAAGGCCGTTTTTAGACGTGCACTGGGATCAGGCGCGGGAGCGGCGAAACAGCCGCGGCGCTGTTTTACACGAACCGAAAGCGGAAGTTGTGCGCGTGATTGGCAGCCGCGCATTCTTTTCCGGCCGCGTATGTCCCCCCAGAGAAATCAGGCCGGTTCTATCGCGGTCGGCAAAGAATGTGCGGCCACCGATCATGTGCACAACTTCCGCTTCCAGTTCATGTAAAATAGCGCCGCGGCTGTTTCGCCGCTCCCGATCCCTGCTGCACGTCTAAAAACGCCCTAAGACCTATTTATTTGGCCAGGCATTTAACGGGATGGGGAAGGAGGGGAGTATTATTAGTATTATATGAGTTTTATTTTGTATTATCTTTTTACGATAATGTAAACCGCCCGGAGCCTCCAGAGATAGCGCGGGATAAAAATTGAAATAAGTAAATAAATGTACAGTAGGGCATCATACTGCAAAAGGCTACCTTTGTATTCCAGACAATCTATGTAAATCACTGAGGTAAGTAGTATGCAGGAAACAATATGTAACAATGAACAGCAATAAATAGCAAGCATTTGCTGGCATCTCCAGGACACTTAAGTTTGTAGCTAAGCTAGTTTCCTAGTTAACTGCCTCACTTCACCTTCTGAACTGTATCTTGCAGAGGCTGTGCCACTGGTTAAACAGAAAATATTGTACACAAGTGCTGTCACAATAAAGGAGGGGGCCTGCATACCTTTCTGAGAACACCACTTAACATATAAAAAGTCTTATCAGCACAATCCTCCAAAGTGAAAATGCTGGCACAAGCTTAGCGCAGGTAAATCCCACTCAGTTCAATGGAACTCCCAACTGCGCTAAGTACTAATGTACTAATCAGACCCTTAGTTGATAAACACATTTTATTATGGCTATGAAAATACTAAATTCTTTTTTAAAGTTTGCCCTATGAGAAAAAGAAAATGCTGCAGAAAAGGTAGGATGTCAATAGGGTAGCTCTTGCCTATGGTATTTTTTAAAAAAAAAAATTTAAAAGGCACCTTTCGCTAAGTGTATTTTGTAGGGGATGGGACTCTGGACAAACTTTTGGCTTCTGTTTATTTTGGTTTTGGTTCTCCTGTCTCTCAGATCTGCTATTGGCATCGGATCTATCCGTTTTGGTGCTTTTTCCCATTGAAGTCAAGAAGAAATTTTCCATTAACGTAGGAAAGAAAATCGTCCAAAACATAGGGAGCTGACAGGAAAAAAAATCCCGAGCATCCCCATCACCCCATTTCCAGCTTTGGAGGGCGGGGGTGGGAATCCATTACCCCTAACACCTGCTGGGGCCCGGATTTACCCCCCAGGCTCCTGTACTTGCCACCACCAGTCTAGGTCCAGAGGGTGGGGGTGAATGTCAGAACGGTGGGCTGCCAGCTGGGCTGCTGGCTCTGCTGCCAGTGGTTGGGCCTCTTCTGCTGCTGGTTGGTGGCAGGAGCCAGCTCTGCTGCCAGGTCGCCGGGCCTTCTCCAATGTGAGGTGGCAGAGAAGGCCTGGTCACCGAACCAGCTCTCGCCACCAGTGAGCAGCAGAGACCGGCCACCGGCAGCAGACCCAGCTCCTCTGCCAGGCAGCTGAGCCTTCTCTTCTTCCTGGTCCAGCAGCCCGCTCCTGGTCCAGAGAATGAAGAGAACGCTGCCATTTTGGAAGCGCACATGCACAAAACGGCCACCAAAGCCATTCTGTGCAAGAGCAACCCTATTTTGGAAGAGGGAAGCTGTTCTGCGCATGCGTGGAATGGCTCCCCAGGCATGCGAAGAACGGCTTCCCTCTTCCAAAATTGCACTGACACGGCTGGTGCCATTTTGGATTAGGGTTGCAAAAGTGCAGAATGGCCTCGGCAGACATTTTGCACATGTGCACTGCTGAAATGGCAGCATTCTCTTCATTTTCCAGACCAGCAGTGGACCGCCAGAGCAGGAAGAGAAGGAGAATGCCCGGCTGCCAAGCAGAGGAGCTGGCTTCGCTGCTGGTGGCTGGGCCTCCTCTGCTGCTGCCTGGTGGCAGGAGCTGGCTCCACTGCCTTCTCCACCACCCCATAGCAGAGAAGACATGGCGGCCTGAAAGTGGAGCCAGCTCCTGCCACCAGCCAGCAGCAAAGGAGACCCGTCCGCTAGCAGTAGAGTCAGCAGCCCACCATTCCGACACTCACCCCCACCCTCTGGACCTAGACTGGCGGCGTTACATACAGCATCCCAGGGGATGGGGGGGGGGGTAAAGCTGGGGCCCAGCAAGTGGGGGTGTTAGGGGTAATGGACCCCCACCTTCCGAGGCCAGGAGTGGGGTGGTGGGGATACCCAGGGGGGAGGGGGAGGATTTGGCCAGTTCTTCCCATTGAAGTCAATGGGAGGATTTCCCATTGAAGTCAATGGGAACATTGATCTGAAAATTGGGAACAAAGATGGGCCCAATTTTCAGATCTCTCGATTTTAACTGAAACAGCCATTATTAAGCTGTTTCAGTTAAAACCCCAAAGTCCCACTCCTAGTATTTTGGATATAACTGATCCTGAGACAACATACAAAAAGCTCATACCAATAGCCAACGAAATAGCTGAGGATTCCCTTCTCCCATCCCAAGCCTCCATTTGAGAATGCTGAACCTAAGGGTGTTAACAGACGAGAGAGAGTAGCTGGAGTCACTCCATGGAGCTCCCATGCAGCCGCCACTCGCAGGTTCTACGTGACAAATCGGTAGGCATTCCTTCTCACTGTGCTCTTTTCCGCATCCCACCGAGACACAGTCACTCCCTGGACCACTGTAGGTGCTCTGCCTGGGAGACTATGGCCCTGGTGGACCTGCGTGTGTGCAGAAGTTGTGCACACCCTAAAACCAAGGAGGCGGCCATGTGGGAACACGTTAGCCCACATCAGCCTATATTCACCCATATGGCAGGCTCCACATTCACTGGGACACCACAGTGAGTGGGGGCTGCGGGGTGTGTGGGTGGTGGGTGAGGGCCAACATCTGGCAGTCACCTAACAGACACGAAGGTGGTCATCCATCCAGAGGGGGCTAATCTGGGCTACTGTCTTATCTGTTTTCACCCTAAGTACGTAGCTACACAGTAACCTGTGAAAGAGAATATTCCTGGACATGCCAGAAGTGTGATTAGGTTATTTGATTATATGTGAAGGAAAGAAAATGTAGCCAGTCTAGTAAATACATTCAGTGTCTTTTTATTCAGGGGTTCAGACCTATTGATTCTTGTTAGGTATTCAGCCATGGAAAATACAAATACTCAACTGACCGCTACAAAACTACCCAAGGGGAGAAGAGTAATGAGCATATGAAACAACGTGCAGAATTTGAGTGGCAACATCACATATGTTCAATTTTAAACGGACAAACCACAGCTAGTAACAATCACTGCATTTTTAGGGATGCATTCCCTTTTCATGGGTTTTCTTCTTTCCATAAGTTTCTTTGCCCATACTTTGCTATTTACAATAGAGCAATAAAAGTCATACATACTGTTTTACAATTTTGGCAAGTGTGCATAAAGATGTAGCCAAGCATAAAATAGCTCTTAACCCCTACCAGCATGCCAACCAAGAGCTTAACTGATCATTACGCCTCCAGTTCAACTGTACAATACACTCGCCGTATCTCCCACACATCCAGAGTGAAGCACAGGTGAAGGTCCTTTCTCCACTAGCCAATGGCTAAGCATCTTTCCAGTAGCATTCATTTCTGCTATCAAATTATATGATATTCATATTGCTTAATCACATCAAATGCTATTAACAAAATCCTTAAATCTTACCCAATCCACCTCAACTGATACACTCTGCTTTATGTCTTTACAAAAGATATATCTCAGCATGATCCTCCTTTCCTGCCTAACTCCCCACACTGTTCTGCCAACAATGAAGCCTCCCTCGACCGTACAGTAGCCTTTTAGTATGATGTGTCTTGAATAGAAGGTAACAAGGTCTGACTCACTGCATGCTCCTGACTGATGAAGTGTCAACAACTGATGTAGCTGAAGACTCAATTTCCATTCCATGTTTTAACTAACAGCCAAAAAGAGAAGACAGAAACACCCATTTACATTTTACAGTTCCACTTGGGGTGGATGCTTTCAAGGAGTCAAGACGGACTCTATACATTTCTAATAATCCTCAAGGACAGTGAGGCAATGGAACTATTATTCATAAAACAAGAGTCAGGCTTACAAAACACTGTATTTTTAAAAATAAATTTTGGATTAGCTTTATGCGCCTTCTGAACCTGTAGGGTACACCACAGTTATGTTTGAAAGTCTCTCTCTGCAACTGCAAGGACTCGTGTTTTCTTGTTAAAGAGAGCTGCGAGTCTTAAGATTTAAGCAGTTGGACATGTAGGAAAACATCTAAAGATGTTGGACTTGAAATAAAATTATAAGAGTTAGCAACTCGGACTACTTTGCATGAGTGGTTACGGGAAAGTTGTTTTCTACCACAATTGCTATAGAAGGGAATGCATATACAACTAACCCAGTTATTAGGCATGCTTCCCTTCTGCTTTCTTAATTTCCTGTACAAAAAAGGCTTGAAACCAATAGCTTTTCTTCCTCGTCATAACTCTCAGAACTCTCAGCCACTCCATCAACACTTCAAAAGAAGCAGTGGGATGCTTTGAGACATGAGAAGGGATCAGAACTGCAGTAGAACACAGGCAGCAATCCTGGAACCGCTTACTTCCACTGAAGTCAACCGGACTACTCTGGAGTAAGTAGTTTCAGAACTGTAGTCTTTGTGCTTAATGCTTTCCAAATCACTAACATGTAAACATTCCTCTTGTGCAAGGCTTCTCAGCTTTCAGCATGCTACACATGCCAAGCAGGAATGTATCTCTTCCCTGTACTATGCCAGATCACTTGACGCTTCCATTCACTAACTGCTAGACCCCATCCTGCAAGATGAGCGTCACTGATTCCTCCTCTTATTTGGAAAAAATGGGAAGATGCACAAGCACCTTCCAGAATTGAATGTTTTATTTTGCTTAAGACAATAATCACTTCTTCAGGAGTTCCAGCCACTAGACATCCAGGCAAGCAAAGATAAGGGAGAGTTGCTGCATTAGGTATGTAATCCAAAGTTCAACATCCCACTTTATTCCTGTGCATGGAAAAATCACAGCCTTTGCATTTCTAATCCAGAACTTTACATTTACTATTGTAGCCCATCCCACGTACGCCACTGCTGATCTTTATTACCATGCATTCTGAAATGTTTTAAAAGTGCTCTCCTATTTTTGAGCAGTGAAAAGATCAGCCCATAATTTTTTTTCTTTTTAATAACTAGCAAAATGTTAACTACCATTTCACCACTTTTATAAGTGTGTGTGTGTGTCCCTCCACTTCTCCCACCTTCTCACTCCACAAAATCATGCTTGGATAAAGCATAAAAACAAGTGTATTTTAATAACTATGAAGTTGAGTTTGTAACCTTGACTAAACCTAGCAAAGATTCCTTCTTGCAAACAATGCAAGCAATCAAAGGACTGCGAAGGTTGCATGATGTATTTTTAAGCTGCTTTACATAAACAAGATTTTGTATGTAAGATTTCTGTGTCATTGCTGACCCTTCCAGTTAGTTTCTTCAAAGACTGTACTTTATCATTTTATTTGGCATTTAGTTAAAATTAAATATTTAAAATTGAACCTCTTCTATGTTGCAAGCCCAGCTAAAATGAAAGGCTTCTGTGACAGCAGTGACCAGATTTTAAATGCAGGTAGATCAATAAATGGGGGGGAAAAATAAAGCTCAAGCAAAGGTTCCATGTGTGAGTGGAATAGTTTATAATAGCTTGCAAATGACTATGTGCTTGCTGTAACCAGCTGTTCTTAAATTATGAATATGCAACCAATTCATGTTAAAGCCATATCCCAGCACTATTTCTACAGAGAAATCCCAGTAGTTTTTGCTTGTTCTACATGTTAGGTCTGTTAAGGATACAAATAGCAGTAAGCTTCAGAACAAATAGGACCAAACTATTGGCATTTCATGCACTAGGTCCATTATCACAGCAGGGGACGTCAATCACTGGAACATTCCTATAACAGCTCAGGCAATATGACAATGATCTTCCAGAGGGGGAAAAAAAATCAAAATCTCTGCAGCATACTCAAAGTCCCTCTGCCAACCTAATGCCTTTCTGCTTCAGCCAATCAGATTGTCAGCCCTGACCTACTAGAAGACTTGCATCAAGCTTCAAACATTTAAAAACATCAATCATAAAAACAAAGACAGGACATTGAATTATACAGTATTAACCTCCAGGGTTTGCATACAAAGACCTTAGATTTATTTATGTCCCAGCGCGTTAAGAGCTTCAGTACACCGTTCTTTACACCAAACCGGCTGCCAATTTGATGAACCTCTCTGCCCTCAGCAGGAGTGCAGCGTCTTTGATTAATGAGTGCATGCTTGTGGAAAAGTGTAAGAACAGAAAACAGGGTAAAAAACACACAATTATGTCTCTGCACATCCGTTGGACCAATGCAATAATTATCTTTAAGCTGGATTGTTCTTCACAGGGGAAAAAATGAAGCATTTTTGGCTTACAGCGCCTATCACCAAAACACTGCAGTTTTTGTAGCCTCTTGAAACGCTATTTATAAAAACACAAATCTTATCTTCCATAAAACATTAATTTAATGTTTAAAATAATTTTAAACTTCACCAATACTACAAAATCACTACCTACTTCTGATTTTTAGACATTATTTTTAGTCTAACAATTTAAAAACAAAAAGTTTTATTCTCCTAACCAAACAATACAGTGTTTTAAAAAGCTCAAAAACGGGTGTATTTTTTGCTTTTCAATACAGTGTTTTAAAAAGCTCAAAAACGGGTGTATTTTTTGCCCTCTGTCTAATCATTACTACATAATCAGCCACTTTTTTAAAAAAAAGTTACAAATTAAACTGTTAGACAGATTTATTATTTATTATTTAATCAATGCACATTTTACAGTGTTTTTTGTTTTTCTTTTCTTTTTTCCAAAACAGATGCTGTGCATGGCACTATTTCTCCTAGGTATGAGAATACACAGGCTACTTGAAGAGGAAG
This sequence comes from Sphenodon punctatus, assembly GCA_003113815.1. Taxonomy (NCBI): domain Eukaryota; kingdom Metazoa; phylum Chordata; class Lepidosauria; order Sphenodontia; family Sphenodontidae; genus Sphenodon; species Sphenodon punctatus. The sequence goes on from QEPC01005340.1 coordinate 3,148,408, forward strand.
GGGCTGTACTGTTTTAGGTTAAATATGTTTACTCACTCCCTAAGGATCTGGTCTTGCAAATACTATCAGGTATAGGGCTTTCTAATGATAGCAATCCCACTGTCTTCTATGGGGCTGTTTACAAACAGTAAGCACTACACTGGATGGTATCTTCAGGATTTAACCAAAGATTTCTGATGGCATCTTTACCCCTTCACTATTTTTAAGTTTTAGGGTAAACTTGCAGAAATTAAAAGCATCTCTAAACATGTCTCTAAGCTACCAAGGCTTAACCCCTTCAGCTCCTTTTATCAAATGAAAATATAGTTGTATGATGCTATTGTATCACCAAAGAAAACATGAAAATCATAATCCTTGAAGTGTGCAAAGAGGCAGGCTAGGGGAGAGGTTACACACTGGGTATTTTCAAACGTGACACCACCTCCCATAGCCATGCTTACCCCAGCGTGGCCACTGGCGGTGGTGTTACGTCTGCTCCAGCCCGCCAGATGTTAACCACGGGTGGTAGCAGAATACATCCCGGACCAAAACAGGACTAACCCGGGATGTGCGCTGGGCTCCCTGCCAGCGCACATCCTGGGTTAAGCCCTGTCATGGTCTGGGAAAGCCTACCCTGGACCGTGGTAGAGCAGGCCATGACATCCGATGGCCCGCTCCACCTAACCCCGGCCAGTGGCCGGAGCAGTTCCAGGTGGGCGTAGCAGCCTGATAGGCCGCTGCGCCTGCCCGTCAGGGAGGAGGCAGGGCCGTGCTGAGCAGCGTGGGGAGCAGGGCCATGAGGACCCACATCCACACATCCCCTGCCCTCGCCTCGCCCCCTCCCCAGCCCTGGCTGCTGGAACATTTGTTCGGTGGCAAGGCTTACTCCTGCCCAGGGTGAGGGCTCTCACCCTGGGCAGGAGCAAAGCGTGGCGGCTGAAAAGCTGTCACGTTTGAAAATACCCATTGAAAGAAATTGGCATATCCTACCTATGGGAATTAATGGGACACTATCAACTTTATTAAAGTAATTTAAAAAAACTTAAGTCATTTCAGGGACCACACCTCCACAGTAGCTATCCTGAAAATGTGTTGGGTTTTCTCATCTTTTGAAAAGAGATTTCCTCTGTTTTCTGCTGCTTATGTAAAGACCTCATACAAAAAGAGAGGAGAAATTTGACTACAACAAACGTGCTATTAAAAGCACAAAGTAAACATTCTAAGGCAACTAGAGAAAAGCATTATCCCCTCTAATTTCTTTTTGTTGTGATTATCTTAGGCACTGCATGTAACAAATGTAGGCACAAAAGTTAAGGTTAAGGACTTCTAATTGACAGAGCACCTTGAGGATTGGGGTTCCTGTACCAATACTGTCAGAAAACTTCGGAACACTAACATGGCTTAAGAAGAATTTACAGCAGTAGAACTTATTTCACTGCTTTATCGACAATGAGGTTTCCAGAGGAAACTGCTGCATATGAGTTAAAAGCTATCGTAAAGTGGATTTGTGCTATGCTAAGCAGAAGGCCAGTGCCTAATCCTAAAAATGAAATATAAACTTGAACAGGGTAAGCAGCATTTTAATAGTTATTTCACAACTCTCTGTCATGCTTTTTTTTTCTTTTAGAACACTAGAGGGGAGTTTATATTTTAAAATGTAAGAAGTCATGCAAAGAGAGACAGTGGTTGTTAAACATTAAACAAACGTGATTGCGAAGCATCGCCCTCACAATCTGGCCCAGGAAGACAACGACACAGTCCAGACTGGGCCGCCAGGGAGGACAAGAAGCAGGCAGCCATAGCAGCCGATGGCGGCCAACATGACGGTCCAGGCCGGTCCATATCAAACGTGAGAGCCCGCTGAGGCCCGCTTTGCCCCAATCAGGCAGAGCCTAGCCTGGGCTGTAACTCGGAGGGTCTCCGGGATCACAGCCCAGGCTAGTCGCTGACAGAGCCTGAGGTAATCCCAAACCAACATCTGGCAGGCCCTCAACAGACATGCCGGTGGCTCACGAGCCAAAGCGTGGAAAAACGGGCCACCGTCACATCCGTTAACACCCAGTGTAGCAAAAATATTCCTGAGAGTTTAGGCATTCTGCAAAAGGGATAACCATAGACTAGGGCCGTGCTCCACAAACCACTAACTCTGGAGAAGTGCCATTTTAACCCACAGGGCTTTAGTAAGTGGTTTGTGGCTCACAGCCTAAGCTCCCAATCCTACAAAGACTTACATGTACACTTAACTTTGCACACATGAATAATCACAAGTCTTTGCAGAATTTGAACCTTAACACCCGCAACACTTTCTAACAGATTCAACCTGGATGTCAGGAGATCTTTAATATAATCCCACCTTTGTTAAAGTTGATGGCAAAACTTTGGTGAAGGCCAAAACTGCTTGGTTCTATTCCCAAATGACCCACAGACTTCCTGCGTGACCTCAAGCAAGTCACTAAACCTCTCTCTACATTTTCTCCTACATATACAACTGACGTTTACTACCTTTATAGAATATTGACTAAATAAGAAAAATTCCTATAAATCCAGCATATTAGTTTTCCCTTAGCATTATTTTTACACACTTTTCAAATTATTTATTTTTTTATAGTCACTCTGGTAACTCATCTTTTCTGGAAGTATGAGCAACACTAGCATTTTTTAAAATACAAAATGACAGACAAATTATTTTTTCCTAAGATAGCCTTTGTTTTCATTATTCCACTCAAGAGAGTAAATAGGAACAGGAGTTCAAACTGCAGTATCTAGTTAGGTAATTACATCACAGGAGCACTCCTATTATAAAACAGCAGCAACAATAGGACAGATTACATGTAAGAGAAAAATAACAGTACATCAAAATATTTATAAAAACAGAATCATCAGTGATGGCTAACTTAATGATTCTCTTACTCCTTTTGGGTTTTGTGCACAAACTTTTAAACAAAGCAACTGTAATTGTCTTCTATACCTATACTTAGGGGTTTGTATTCTGTAAATGTGCACTCCCGCAAAACACGAACATTACTTCTTTACAGCATATATAATCATTTGTGTAAGATCAGCTTGCTAGGTTCCAAGCAGACTGTTCCATTCTGGATGGTAACATTGAAATATATTGTTGTCTCGCTTCTCATTAACTTTGTCAGCATTTCTCTTGACTGCTCTCTAGTAGGATAGATATAAAAGGGGTTATGGGTTGATTTATAAAACTATTTAATATCAGTGACCAACATGGAGTATAGTAAAGGACAATTGCATCACAGTGCTGCAGCTTCAATATTTTATATAAATCCTGCTGCAAGTTGGATCAACAGTTCCCAGCAGACTACTCACCTGAGTAAGGCAAGCACCATTTCATTGTTTGCAGGAGAGGGGTAATATAAAATATATATTTTAAAAATACATATAGGCCATATTGCACTGTTACTTACTGGGCAGAAAGCCACATTACACTCAAAAATGGTCTATTTAAAAATGTCAGTCTAAGGCTAGGTAGTAAAAGGGAAAAGACAAATATCATGTTTTGCCTTTTTTTTAAAATGTAATCATGTGCATACAAATTACCAATCCTTCCATAAATCCTGTGCATTAGAGTAAGTCTTGGTGATGTAATTTCAATTCTGGGAGAGCATTACCATATCAGCTTGCTTGTGGGAAGCTTTATTTCTAGCCTTGTCAAGTCTAGGTCAACAACTCAAGATTATTCTAGTCCCAGATATGGTATACTCAGAAGATTGTGGATCTAAAAGCAATCACGTACTAGCACATCCTTTCACTAATTCAGAGGGATCAGACAGAAAGTATGAACTTTCTTGCAACTGTGATATTACATCTTGTGTAGGAACACAAAAGTAGCAACAAAGACATTAACAATTGCAGTTCAAGCTGGGAGTGACTGTTCTGTTTCAATTCAATGACACCACTAATGGCTTCTTAGCAGCTCCATGAAATCAACCAGCTGTCAAGTCGATGCATCAGAAGGAACAGTTACGCACTCCCATAAGAAAAAGCAACACATCAGGATGTTTGGCAAAACATCTGCTCCTTTACACTGCAGTTCTATAATAAACATGCAAACAAAGAAATGAGAAAAGGGGCAATAGGAACTAGAAATCTAAGACTTCCATTACCCACCCATTTGCATTTGAAGTAAATGCCTTACAAAAAAAGGAATGAAAGAAAAGCAAAAAAAAATCATTTGTGTAGCGTGTCTTACCTTCCCATACATTTGGTATGAAAGCAAAATCTACTACAATATTCAACCAATGGTTACTTCCTCTGAAGAAAAAAAAAATGTTTGATTTTTTTTAATGGAAGCTTTTTACCATGATGTGGAAACTGAAAATCAACTATTGTTCAGCGATTACCCAATATACATTTAAGAAACTTTAGCATGGAAAACAGTGTTCCAGACTAATTTTGCAATACAAACTGTAACCCCAAGCAGGAGCTTTTTATGTGAATACTATTTTATTGAAATATTCAATTCAAACTATGGCATTATTTAAATAAAATCCTCACATGCAAAATATTAGTACTGCCATCTCTGTAGTTTATCAGGTCAAAACACATTACTCATAGAAAGCTTACTTGTCTCTTTCTTTCAGAACAGTTCCAAGTCAACAATAGGAAGAGACCATCACTTGACTCTCCTAAAATTTATTTTTGTTCTCCTAACCATTAAATATATATTTAAAATAAATATAGGTATTTGTACATGACTTTGTCAGTGTCTGATTTTATATGCCATATTTTTAATATACTCAGTAAAACTCAAGGCTTTCTGAAAAGCTTCTTACTTGTCAAATTGGACTTAAATTGTGTTAAATGACATAAACACCTAAAACGTCACTCTTAAATACTTAAGATTCACAACTTCCCCCATATTCAGTACAGAAAATTGTTTCAGCTTCAATTTTCTGAATGTTGTCTGGTTTATTGATTATGCAGCATTGTGACTAAAATGTTCACAGAGTTTACAATAGGTGTGAGACATCAAATATACTTAACTACCATTTTCTTAAACTGCTTATCCTCTGTTGCTCACCATTTATAATCTGCCAAATCTTCTAGGCCTTTTTTGCATGTATAATTTAGAACCATCTGTTCTATGTGCTTTTAACTATTTAGACATTTTCATCTACCTAAGATTCACATAAACTGGCAGACGATTAATTCAACCAGGCTTTCTAAAGTATTTAAAAATACTAAAGTAAATATCTGACTTTTGTTAACATAAAAGCATACTTCCTATACAACCATAGAAATATGCTAAATATATCATTCATTCTTGAGTGTGTTGGAAGAAAGAACATCTTGATGTACTAAGAACTGTTCCTATTAGTTCCCATGTTAATTGTAGTCAGTATTTTTTCCCCCAACCCTGAAGACAAAGGGAATGCAAATGAAATACAGACAGTTTCATGTTCTTGTTAGTGCAAATGTAAATATGCGGGAAGAAAAACAAAATGAATACAGGAAATGGAATGGAAAAGCAGAATTCTATTTACAGTACCTATTATTTATGAACTATTCAGTGTTTCATTAAGTTGGACCATGTGACCAGGCGAACTTTTATGAGATGAAAGAGTATCTATTGTGAGGAAGTAAATTAAAAGAACAGTACCTTTTATTGTTTCTCTTTTCACAATGGCTGACATAGGAGCCTATAGCCAGAGGTAATGTGATTGGGGTTTTTTTTAGAACAGTTTTGAATTTAGCATACTAACTACATTTTGCCAGTCCCAGGAAACAGCATCTGGCATATACTCAGCAGTACATGCAATATCTACAGGTACTTTTCATAATGGACAGTTTTAAGTACACTATGTATTCTTGCAACCAACAAAAGTAAAATATGATTTTTAAAAATAAAATAAAATTGTATGGGTCCTTTTTTCTATTGACCCTCAATACAGAGACTGTGTGAGACTTCAAGGAAGATTCTGAACCAAGTTATCTCCCATGAGATTTACAAGAGACAACTAACTACTTGCTTTAAATACAAATAAAGCTTATCCACAAGTGAAGTGTTACGTCATGTGATGACTTAGGGATTTTTTAAAATAATAATAATAGAAGATATATATTTGAAAGTGTGCAAGGCCAGAATACACACAAATGAGAGTAATCTACAAAGCCAAATATTTCTCCACCTGTTACAAAAATACACAAGCAAGGCATTTTCTTAACCAAGAACTTATAAAGGGCATGTTAAGGCGACTAAAAATTGCAAGCTTCTGAATTTAAAAACATAGCTTAAAACAGGTTACACCAGAGAGCACTGTGGGAGGAACACACTCTTGGAAAAATTCCCCTTAAACTTTACATGACGTCACTGTTTGCCCCTGTAACATTTCCAAAACTTCGAGCCTTCTCTAAGGATTCCCACCCCCTAGGAGAAACACCCAGACTTGGGAATCTAAATTTGCCCAAGATGGCGAAAGGCTTGTTGTTTAGAGGGCAGAAAAATGGAGGATATTGTAATATACACAAAGGGATAAATTTCAACAACTCGGCCAAGGGCTGCAGCTGCTTCCCTCTCTTTATAAGGAAGCAGCCGACACAAAAGAGACGGGGAGAGAGCGAGAGAAAAGAAAAAGCAGCGAAGCCCCCCAGACAGGGTCCCTGCTCTCTTCCCAAGCTCACTCCACTCATCCACCGCGCCTCCCCCCTCCCCAAGCGGAGTTTAGAGCAACTCTGCCCTGGAAGATTTGACAATAAAAGGCTGGAGGGAGGAGGAGGGGGGAGTTTGCTGGGGCTGCTGCCGCTGTGGGATCGCGGGGGAGCCAGAGCCAGGGAGGGCTGGATCGAGCCCAGCTCCTCTTACCTTCCTGCTCCCATCGGGTCAGCCCCGCCGGGCGGGGGCGGGGGAGCGAACTGTCCCGGGGTCGGCTGGAGATCGCTGTCATGCCCAAGGAGAGGAGACCTGGGGAAAGGGAGGGAGCGGAGGGAGGACACAAAGAGGCGACCCAGGAACCTTACCTTGCAGGCAGCCGGGCAGACGTGACTGAAGGTACCTAACCCGGTCCGGGGGCGGACGGGAGGCTTGCAGCCATGAATAAAGTTGCAATGGGCACGGGTGCCACCCCCAGCACCTTGTCCCCTCCCGAGGGCACGGGGTCAGCCCCTCTCCCACCCCCAGTAACAAAGGGGGATAGATGGCCCCACCAGCCAGCCCCGCAAGCTCCTCGCCTTGCACTGCAGCCGGGGCTGCAAACATTTCGGATCTCTTTCCACCTCCCCGAGCCGCAGCGAGGTTTGAACTCACCTTGCGAGTTTGGAGGCGATCTCCCCTCTGGCTGGGGGCTGGTCTGCGTTGGGAATGTTTCCAGCCCCCCGAAGAAAGCCTGGGGCTCGCTAGGAGGAGCTGGGTTAGTAGTGCACTGTCTGTGGATCCCTCTGTCGCGCTGCTTAGTTCCTTATTACAGCAGCCAGCAGATTGAAGCCGATTCTCTTCTCAAGGTTTATTCAGCTTCACTTCCAGGCGAAGCCTTCATGAACCAAAAGTGACGTCAACCAGCAAGGCTCTTCTCTAACAATGAAAGTTGCTGTTAACAAGGGGGGGGGGGGGAGGGAATTGTTTATCTCATTGCAGCCCCAGTAATAAATGACCTATCAGCTAGCTCCTAAAAGGAGCAAAGGAAAGAGTTACATTCCTGCTCTTCAAGTGCACGTTGGTGCTTTCTCTCTTTTACACACACAGTCTCACACGCGCGCGCGCGCACGCACACACACACACACACTCACTGCCGTGGCTCGAAAGTTAGAGCAAAGTTTGGGGTTTAGAAAGGACTGTGAGAAATCCACGAGAGATGATTTCGAGCAGAGAACTGAAGGCAAATGCATGTATTCCTTCTTCAAAGGCAGTATCCATTCGTGGTAAAGATGCCTCCAATTCATTCAGAAGAACGTCTGGGTGTCCAGCAGCAGTGACAGATGCTACCAAAAGGCAAGCCTGCAAGATAAGCCACGGGTTTTGTTTTGTGCACCCCAAAACGGCTGCAGGTCACACCCAAGCTAACACACGAGATTCGTGGGACAAAATGAAGTCCAAGTAAACATTTTTTTAAAAAAATAAATAGACAAACGCATTCATGATGAGCAAAGCGTCCTCACACAGATGCTTTGGGACAGATCACCTATTTGCACAGGCTTTCAAAAACACTCTCCGGAGTGGCTGGAACGGTTAGCATTTTATTTTGACTATTGTTCAGCCACTGGCTGAAACAACTGAATTAATGCTATTTCGCAGAGGAGTTTTTAAAAAACGAGGAAAGAAAAGAAAGCCTCCTGGCACCTCCCTCCCTGCTCCCACCCTTTAAACTATACACGTGGTTTCTCTCTCGCTCGCTCTTTTTCTTGGCAAAAAGTCAAGCTAGGTCAGGGTTAAAGTACGCTAAAACAAAGGATTGCTTCCTATAAGCTATACAAATAAAGGTTTAAAGTTATATGAAAAAATCCAGCCAAGAACATAATTCATCCAGAACTATAAAGTCATGTCATGATGAATGTTTCTTCCAAAACATTCTCTTGCTGCGGTCTGAAAACACAGCATTTAACGTGCTAATAACCTAGCTTTGCGCTGTCGAGGTCCCCGTGAAATGCTCTGAATTTATTTATTTTTAAAACACTACAGCCAAACAAAGCTGATGGCAACGTAAAAATGATATGTACATGGAGAGAGATGCCATTGTTTTGTGTTTCCTCTTCAGCCACTGGCTGTGATTTTAATTGTGCTAGAGGATCTTCATTAGTATTAACACATGGGGAGATTTCACAAAGCTGCTTCATTAGAAAGAAAGAAAAAAAGCTTGGCAGAGTAGGTCTTTTTGCATGGAATGAGAATGTCAGCCTTACCTCGGTCATTTGTAACATAATAAGTGCGAGCACAATGATTGCAGTGCAGGGAGGGGGAAGGGCAAAATACTGCCTTGTCTAATAGGGAGATGTGAAAAGAAAGCTCATTACACAGTAAAATGTATGCTAAAAATTAGTGAAGATGATGTCTCAGGAGACTGATGCTAAATAAATTAATGTGCTGATATGTTTTTAATTATTATTTTTGTACTAGTTTATTTCATTCCCAGGATTCACATTCAGCAGCAAAGCTGTGCTAGCATTTATTGATTTTTTTTCACTGCCACATTCCCGGAATACAGATTTTAATCATTTCACTACACCACACTCAGTAATTTCATTAAAAACTGGAACCTTCCATCCCCAGAAAAGCATTTAATTTCAATGACACACAATTTCTCTTAGCAGCAAACTGTCTCAACAGTAAAAGCAGGCCTAAGGTTCAAATGCATAATTTAATCCTGAGTTCTCCATGCTCTGCATTCCTTTGAAGCTATAATTTAACTAACTACCTAATAACTGTAATAAGGACAATGATTTCTTTATAATATGTTATTAACCCATATTTAATTAACTCAGAGGCCAAGCTCTGTACATGTTTGATTGGGTCAGTAGTTCTATAACCTCAAAATTTACTAATAATGTTCTTGAAGAAAAATGTGGGATAAGAATATAGCTAGGAATATAACCAATTAGATATTTTCAGAATGTTACGCATCAAAAGCTCATACATACTGTCAGACAACAATATTGTCACTCAAGATATAATCGGATTTTTAAAAAAAATTAAAAATAAACAATGGAGTGAGATAGTTCACTACAAAATTCACTGACTGATGTGGATATTGAATATATCACTGCCACTAATATTGGAAGAAAACGGTCTGTTATTTATTATTATTATTATTATTATTATTTTATTATTACTATTACTAGCTCTACTGTAAAGAAGAGACAGTTCATTTAGAATGATAAGTAAGCAAATCAACCCCATTTAGGCAAGATAGATTAAAAAGTTATCATTTGGTTATGTAATTTATTTTGGAGTTTTCTGTAACAGCCCTCACCATGGTACTGAAGTTCTTCAAACATACAGAACCATATGTGCCAAGCTGTATATTTCTCCTTTTCAAATAAAGTTGAGTACAGTATTCTAACTTGAGTCACTGGGAATACATTTTGTTGCTGTTGAATATTTAAACAATACACTCCTCACATCACTGGAAAGCAAAAGTTTTGATTTTGGCTTCAATTAGCAATTTAAAATATTGTTGGGTTTGTTGATATCACTTTGTATTCTAAAGCAAAATGTGCTCCCTGAAAGAAATGAGGGTTCCGTTATCTGATATGAAGACTAATCACAAGGAAAGCAGTTATATAAGTGCAAACTTAATAAGGTTAAAAAATGTAGTAAAATTCTTTTGTTTCAAGGTGCTTATTCAACAGAAGTTGTTGTTACAGGACCCCATTGATATGTTTAAAGTGATTAACTATTACATCAAAAAGGTTCATAGCTTGCTTCCTCAAGGCAGTGCTAAAGCTGTGTTTTTCAATAAAAAACATGCAAATTGAAACTGCTGCATGTAGCCATTAAAAATAAGGCTGTTGTTTCTTCAGCTTAGTTGTTTGTAGGATGAATTAATTTTTTTAAATGCTGAAGCCTTGACATTCCTTTTAGAATGTATATGTATGTATGCTTTAAAAAAATAAAAGTCAGGGCAGTCTCTCAGGAAGCTAGTAACGTACAACATTGCATATGAATCCCTTGCATGTGGTCAGGGCGCAAAATCCTGCCCTGACATGCACGAGAGAAGCCGCGGCAGATCCCTGTTCGCACCGGCTCTTTTCCCGTCGGCTGGCTCCTTGGCGCTGCCGCGTCTTCCCTCGCCCCTCCTGCTGCCACCACCGCCTCCTCAGGTGAGAATGCAGCCTGAGGCACTCCTGGTGTCCCCACAAGTATCCTCTTGCTGTCATCAGGACAGTGGTAAGAAAAAAATGATAGGGAAGGTCCAGCCTCCCTTAGTGACTGCCCTAATTCTGGCAGTCCACAAACATCCAGAAAAGTCACAATCTCTTTCACATTCCATTCTCTCATCTTGTCCGGGTCTCCCACTTTCCCATTCTGCTGAACTTGGAACTGCAGCAGGGTTGCACAGTGTCTGTGCTCTGCTCCCACATACATTCCGAGCTTCACTGCCAAACAGATCCCTCCACCTGGCCATTAACATTCAGTGGTTTCAGCCCTACCCCAATTAAAAAATTCTATGCTTCCGTGGTGCTAACACCTGTATCGTTTTTAGATGAGCTGGCATGTGCGCTGATGTGCCTTTGAGAGAAATGTCTATGCAGTCTAATAGCCACCTGGACTGGCAGTGCCAGTGCAGCAACACACACGCACCCAGCATAAGCTTTGCAAAAACGTTTTCAACCAGTAGCTGGCCTGTAACCAATAGTAGCCAATAGCAGCTCACACTCGGTGTACAGCCAGTCGTGTAAGGCCACATAACCAACAGTGACCAATAGCAGCTCACACTCAGTGTGCAGGCAGTCATGTAAGGACACAACCAATAGTGGCCAATAGTTGCTCACGTGTGGTGTGCAGCAAATACTAGCTATGCAGCTGCCCAGCTCTTTAAGCTATTCAAAACATAAGGTGCATGGTCTGCAGAGTTCACAATTCTTGGTTCATGAACTTCTGGAGAAAAGGAACATGGTGATGCGGTCACCCATCCCTGTGGAGAAACACATGGTCATCGCCATCTGGAAATTGGCCACTCCAGATTCCTGCTGCTCTGTCGCCCAGCAAGTTGGTGTTGGAACCTCCACAGTGGGCACCATACTAATGGACGTTTGCACAGCAATTGTGCAAGTGCTACTAGACTGGGTAGTGCAGTTAGCTGACGCCACAGTGGTAATATAGGACTTCGTTGAAGGGGGTTCCTGAACTGTATAGGGGTGATCAAAGAGAGCCATGTCACCATAATTTGCCCACTCCATAGTAAGGACAACCACCTGAACCAGAAGTAATTTTTCTCCATGGTTCTCCAGGCTGTAGTGGACCAAAATGTCCGGTTTGTGGATGTGCTGGTCAGGTGGTCCGGGAAGAACCACACCACCTTAATCTTCCATCGATTGATTGAATCTTCCATCAGTCCCCCTTCTTTGGCCACATGTACACAGGAAACTTTGGACCCCTCACTGAAACATGCATGGAGGAGTGTTGTTCTTGGGGACCCTGCCTACCACCCCCTGAAGCCCTGGCTCATGAAGGCATGCTGAATGACAACCATGCCCACATGCAAGGTTGCATCACTGCCCACACCATGAGCAAAGGTACTTTAGCTGGCAGCTCAACACCACCCACTCTGTTCTCTACTACTAACTACTAAAGCAAAACCAAACAAGCTACTCACTAAACTTAGTTAAAATCCATATAGTTTATAGTTACATTTAATCACATTAAACAATATACAAAAAAATAATAAATATATCTCATAAAACACTATATCATACACGAGTACATGCAACAACCATGCAACATGTTTCAGGTGACAGAACACCCTTCTTCAGGGGTATAATTGGTAGTTGTACTCTATCAACATATCTGTGAATCTTATCCAATAAAATATCCAAACGGAAAACGTCTATTGTAAAACAATCATAAATCCATAGAGGAAAGTCCTGGGAGGGAAAACAATGAGACTATAATTCCCTGGTCCTCAGAGGAGCAGCTTCCAGTTACTCTATGTTGATTTTCAATAGATAGAAGTTTTCTGGGACACCTTGTGCCAGCACATCAACTGCAATGGTAGCCAAAGCACCCACCATCGGTGACAGTTTAATGAGCATCGGGGAACTGTTTCAAATTATCTTTTTGTGTTACCAATAAAGCCTTTAAAAATGTTTCCTGTGTGTCATTGTGTTTTCCTCTGGCCCATCCGCCCCCCACCCGCCAGCACCAGGATGCCATACTTCCCCCCTCCAATGGTAGTTTCCTTTGCACCCGGGCTTTCCCCCTCCTCCACCCTCAAGTGCATGGCCAGCAGACTTCCCACCCCTTTTTGGTGCACCCCCTTCATTCCCTTCCCTCCAAAGTGGCTAATCACTATGCCATACCGCCACTCTCCAAGGGTCCCCTCCTTCCCTGCACCCCACCACTCCCCTTCCTTTCTCTTCCAGCCCCCAGAGCGGCTTTTCGCTATGCCATACAGCCATTCTCGATGGACCCGAGCTTCCCTCCTTTCAAAGAAGCAGCATGACAAGTATGGATTATGAAATATTAAAGAACTTTATTAAACTGTATACAACTTTATTAAAACTTATAAAGCTTTATTAAATTAAAGAACTTTAAACGTAGAACTATAAATATCAAACTGTTTCAATATCAAACTACTTCTTTTTCCACCTTCTCCTTTTGGAGACAGCCTGGCATGCTGGCTTGGGTGGCAGGGGGACATCTTCCTGATCCTCCTCGTATGGATCTGGTTGTGGAGGAGTGTTCACGGGAGGTGTGCGGGAATGACTGGTGGGGAGGAATCATGCCTGGCCCAGGAACTGTTTCCTGGCGTGAACACAGTGCTGAGAGGGCTCAGGTGCTTTCCCAAGGGGGTGGAGTTCAGGGGGAATCAGGGCGGGCAGTCAGATTTCACATAGGCTGGCATGAATGGAGCCTGCCCCTGAGCAAGAATACTCACAGTCGTGGCAGCAGTGTGCTTGAGCAGGGAGCTCTGAAGTTGGATGTACTGGGATAGGCAGCTTTGCATCTGTGCTCACATCTCATTCATCTCCTTGCTTGCCATCTTCATCACACTGTTTGACTTGACTACTCAAACTTGTCAGGGACCCCCACAGGCTGGGGCATGGAGAGTAGTGGCAGGATCGGTGTTAGGTAAGTTAGTGCAGGATTGGGGTCCTCCTAGAGGGATTAAGGCCCTGGTCTCTTCCTCAGTCCAGGGAATGCAGCATTGGCAGATGGATCGGTAGGCGGAGAGTGACTGCAATTGCACAGTGATGGTAGTGGTGCCTAGCTTTCTGTTTGAGCCATGGCCACAGCAATGGAAATCCTCTGGAAGTCGTTCTCGAGAATGCAGCGGCTGGGAAACAGCAAGCATCAGCGGGAACATATTGCCAACCAGGACAAGCTGGGAGAATGCATGTTTGAAAATGGCACGGTGGGCTTTTCACAGATGTTACATGCATCCTGGTGAGAATGAGAGTGGAGAGAGGGGCCAGAAGTGGTTGTTCCTTAGAACACTCTAGGTATTTTGCCCTTGACTCTATGGTGCTGGCAGGCCTGTACGGCTGCAGCCTACTTGACAGGATGCGGTCATGTGGGCACATATTAGCCTGCATATGCCTGTCTCTAAGAGAAGAGAGGAATACTGTTAAATTAGAGCAGGACACTGCAAATAAAATATATAACGTTACACACGTGTGATCCCACTGAGGCTCACTGGATTACCAGCAAGCTTAAATTTTAAACAGATGTGTAGGCCCTTAAAATGTCATGTGCCTTTAAATGACATCATATCAGACTCTAACCAGAGGTGGGTGGGTTCAAATGCACTGAGGAAGAGAGAAGAATTCCAGGGCGGTTGGAGGAGCCAACCGTCTGCAGAGGAGAAGTTTTCGGGCTCAGAACCTACTAAGGGTGACTAGCGGAGAGAGCTGCTGGTTGGGTTTCAGAAGGGAGATCGGTTTCATGCTGAGATGGGAAACCTCCAGAGCCAGAGTATTTATTTTATTTATTTATTATACAAAAATGTGTATCCCGCACCCTCCTGCACACTGGCAGCTCGGGGCAGCGCACAATATAAAATCAACAATCAATAAAACTGTCTAAAATACTACAACATATAAAATATACATCATAAAATTCAGGAGCAGCTAAGGCAAATAAAACCCCAACCCGAAGGCCCGACGGAACAACCAGGTCTTACAACATCTACGGAAAGAGGGGCGGTCCGGGGACAGATGGGCCTCCAGCGGGAGGGAGTTCCACAGCCGAGGTGCGGCCACCGAGAACGTCCTCTCTGCCGTTCCCACCCGGCATACCTGGGGACTTTGAGTCGGGTGCCCCCGGCCGACCTCAGGGGCTGCAAAATGACCCGAGGCCTGAGGCAGTCTCGCAGGTAAGCAGGACCCAAGCCGTTTAGGGCTTTATAGGTTATAACCAACACCTTGAATTGGGCCCGGAAGACAATATGCAACCAGTGCAGAGTACGGAGCACAGGTGTTATGTGCTCGCGGCGGCCATTCCCCGTTAGGAGACGAGCCGCTGCATTCTGCGCCAGCTGCAACCTCCAGACTGTCGTCAAGGGTAGCCCCACGTAGAGCATGTTACAGTAGTCCAGTCGAGAGGTAATGAAAGCGTGGAAGATGGTGGCCAGATCCAAGCCTGAGTCATATGGCCGCAGCCGTTGCAACAGATGTAACTGGCAAAATGTTCCCCTCGCCACAGCTTCCACCTGACAATCCAGGTGGAGCTGTGGGTCAAGGAGCACCCCCAGACTACGAACCTGAGTGGCCAAGGGGGGGTGGGGCAGACCCTGCCAATGATGGGAGCCACCACCCTCTCAGCTCTACTCACCAACATCACCTCCATCTTGTCAGGATTCAGCTTCAGTCGGCTCGTCCTCATCCAGTCCCCCACAGCTGCCAGGCACTGGGTAAGCACCGAGACTGCCCGGCCTGAGTCGCCAGAAAACGAGAGGTAGAGTTGTGTATCATTGGCGTACTGATGACATCGCACGCGGCGCCGAATCGTCTCATGACCTCACCCAAAGGTTGCATATACACGTTGAACAGGAGAGGGGACAGAATAGAATCCTGCAGGACTCCACACATAAGATTCCGGGGAGATGATGTACATTCCCCGAGAACCATCAACTGAGGTCTCCATGCCAGGAATGAGCGGAACCATTCAAGAACAATTCCACTCACCCCGGCGCGGTCCTGCAGCCTCGCCACCAACATCTCATGATCAACGGTATCAAACACTGCCGATAGATCCAGTAAGATCAAAATTGAGGATCTGCCCTGATCCAATTCACGGCATAGGTCATCGACCACGGCCACAAGTGCAGTCTCCGTGCCAAACCCAGGGCAAAAACCAGATTGCAATGGATCAAGAAAACCGACCCAGTCCAGATGCCCCTGTAACTGCCGGGCCACCACCCATTCAATAACCTTCCCTAAAAAGGGAAGGTTAGAGACTGGCCAATAGCCAGCCAGGGAGTCAACGTCCAAAGATGACTTCTTGAGCAGAGGCCACACCACCGTCTCTTTGAGATGGCTCGGCACCCTGCCCTACCTAAGTGAGGCATTGACCACCCCCACCAGCAATGGCCCTAATGTCTCCCGGTTGTTCTTCACCAGCCAGGATGGGCACGGATCTAATTCACAACAGGTGGCCCGAACCATCTCAAGGTGAAGAACCTTCAGTGGCGATACCCACTGAAACTGATCCCACAACAACAGACATGGCAGGGCTTCCTGGACCTCTGATTCGCCCACTGTCATAAGTGGGTAGACGAAATTACTGAGTGGAGCTGTTTCACTGAGCATTCATTGGATTTATCATTCCACGGGCTGAAACATAGCTGACCTGGGGACCATAGCTGAAGTAAGTCTCCTAATAAAAGGCTAGTGAGCCACCCGATCTTCAGATGTGACACGTTGAGACAGTCTTCTGAAGTTTTCCAAGAGAGAGAAACTGCTGAACTTTGTGGTCCTGGACTCTGCCAACCTCCAACGCAAGCAAGCTGTGGAGATTTTGGGTTTAAAATTGACAGTGGGAGGTATTGGTAGTATTTCTTCTGTTGTTGTTTCAGTATTCTAATTTTTTTAATGTGGGATAGATTAAACAGACTGTTTAGTTGACAGAAGGTCTGTCATGTTGTTTTCCTGGATGCCCTAAATAATACATTTTATTTTTATAGCACCCCCTGCCTACATGGCATTCAGAGTGCTTCACACATTATATAAAGTAAAACCAGTGTAAACAAATCATTTTTTAAAAGGGGAAGGAAAAAGGAAGGACAGAGTACATTGAGGAAACCAGCAATGGATCCTAAAAGCACCTAGAAAATAAATACATTTTCAGGTGCTTTTTAAAGGTAAGGAGGGAGGAACTGAGACAGACATCATGGGGCAGTGAGTTCCACACCAAGGGGCCCACCCCAGCAAAAGCCCAATCGCCCGCCGACTTAAGACGCGATGACGGAACCGCCTATCATTGGTTATTTTCAGACGTTACGAGATCACGCTCAACCACCGTCAATTCCATGTGGTGGGGAATGGTCCCGTAACGTCTGTTGGGGAACCAGAAGTTCCCCCCCAGATGTTTACCACACTCAATCCCCGCTGGGAATCACCTTTACCACACTCAATCCCCGCCGGGAATCACCTTCACCACGCAATCGGCTGAATCTGTGGGGCCGGCGCCGATTGCGTGGTGAAGGTGATTCCCGGCGGGGATGAAGGGGCCCGTCACGTCTGGACAGGAATCACGGCCTGGAATCCCTGCTGGGATTCCGGGCTGTGCTCATTTCGGGCAGGCGCTGCGGCTGCATTGGCCACGGCGCCCGCCTGTCTTCCCAGAGGGCGGGCAGCGAGGGGGCTGGGCTGTGCGGCCACACGTTGTGCCGCGCAGCCCCTCCCCGATTCCCCATCGGGATCCCCCAGCACATCTGTTGGCCGTGCCAGAGTGATCCCGGTGGGGAATCTCAGTGTTGTTTCCGTGACGGGGCGAAGCCGCCAAGTCACATCTGAAAACACCCATTGTGTGGTTCCTGAGCGCAGATGCAGAAATCTCTACCTATAGGGTCTGCCCAGGTTGAGGCACTGCCAGAGTAGATTGTAATTAATAAGCATTGTATTAGCAATCAGGAGACTCCCCTCAGATTTTCCAACAGACCTGGGACTCCCAGGACTTCTATCCCCATAAAGTGAGCGCCACCTAACTATGGGTGAAAACAGACATGACGCTAACCACACTTTAACCACACTTGGTGGTCATTTATACAAGTTGCAGGGCTGTATTGGTGCCCTATACATCCCTGCAACATGGGGTGATTTCAGACGAGACGGGGCGGCATTCGCCCCATCCCGGAATCACCCAAATGATTCCCCACCGGGATCACTCCGGCACGTCCAACAGACGTGCCAGCTGATCCCAGCAGGGAATCAGGGAGGGGGCGGGGCCGCGTGACGCAATTTGCGGCCGCTTGGCCCCGCCCCCCCATGCTCCCACACCACCCGCCCTTTGGGGAGATGGGCAGGCGCCAATACGGCCACGGCACCCGCCCGATTTGACCATGGCCAGACGTTACTTTCTGTTGGTTCCCGCCGGGGATCTCTTTGACCACGCTTGCGGCGCTTGTCCGGCGGGGAGCCCCGGAAGCGTGGTTGAAATTGACCCCAGGTGGGAATCGACCGTGGTGAACATCTGGCGGCCGCCTAACAGACGTTCAGGGCGCTTTGGCCCCATGTGGGTATTGACCATGGTTCACTGTGATCTCGTCACGTCTGAAAATACCCATGCATAAATGACCACCAAGTGTGGTTAAAGTGTGGTTAGCGTCATGTCTGTTTTCACCCTATGCTTAGTTTTAAGCATAAACTATAAGTGTTTGAAGGATTTGGGGCTAAAGACTTCAGTCAATTTACTCATGTGAGTAAAGTTATACAGAATCAGGGCAATGGCAGAGCTGGTTGGAATCAGTCCTGGCTTCCATGAAGCTCTGTGCAGGCACACTGGCCTTTCCTAAACAACACTATTAGGATGTACTAGCAAGCACTTTTCCTAACAGTTGGTGTGCTTGTAACATGAACACTAGTGTCTACAAAGCATATATGTTTATTACCATAAAGAGATATTAAAATACATTTGACTTATAATAAGGATTAATAAAGAATCATTAAAAAATATATATTTTAAAACCCCATACTTTCTGCCAGGTTGATATTATTTTTCATGCCCCCAGTAAAGGATGGAAGCATTAGCATAACATTCATGCTATAAATAAAAAGCATTGAGGATGATTTAATAAAAAGCTAAATATTTCATTCAATGATGATGTGCAATCTACACTTTAAAAACATTACACTTAGTAATAATGCCACATTGTGGAAACCAGTTAAAAGCATAGTTTTCATGCTCAGAAAATTGACTCTGGGTTTAAGAGGTTTTTTCTTATCACAGATACTTGTTGACACAGCGAGTTTATGCTATCACTCTCTAAGGGCTAAGTATTTATATGGTTTAATGTGTCGAAGCACTCCTGGCTTGATGCTGTTACACCCCTATTTTATGATGTCACCCAAGAGTAGCCAAATGAATGAGGATCTACTTCATTTCACAACCAAGTGTTTAGGAGGACACAAAGCCAAGGACTTTATTTATTTTATTTTAAAAAACAAAACAACCCACACACAAAGCAGTTTTTATACAATAAAAAACGAACAACTTTACTTTTAAAATTCTGATTACATTGTTAGAGATCAGCTTTTTCCTGTTTCTTCTGAATCATAAACACATAAACAGTGCCATACTGCCCATCCAGCCCAGCCTCCCTTCTCCACCAGTGACCATCTTCGGTTGTTTCAAAGAAGTACCCAGCCAGCAAGTTGTAACGGAGTGATCCATTCCCTGCTATTTACAGTCAGAAGGTACGTCCCCCCAACCAACCCAACTAATAAGCATTTACGCACCTATCCGCTAAGAACGTACCCAAGCCTTTTTTAAACCCAGTAGCATTATCAAGTTCTATAGGAGTGCTGATCCCATCTGGTGACCCCCCATGGTTTGTGGGATCACTAGCAGCCAATTCCCAAAACACTCTGCAAACACAACCCTCATTTGTTTCAACAGCACTGACAAGAAGCTTTGAGGATCAGGTTGTAAGTTCCCAAGAGGGAGGATAAAACTGAGGCCAGGAAAGAAATCCTCAAAAAGTCTTAGGATTAAGTTTTGGCTTCATTGAACTCAGTTAAATGACTTCATTGGGACCAGGATCTCACTCTCAACATGTGCCTGGAGTCAGGACCCCATTTTATTTTTAAAGTCTAAGAGTGTTTTTAAACGAGATGTGTCCATGCATGCCCCCACCCACCCACCCACCCTGACCAATGCCATACGTCCAACTGCTCGTGTGAAGATGGTGCATGGGGAAGCACACTCCCGTGAACCACACAGCAGCCACTCATGGCCCCACATGGTGCACCTCCCAAAAAATCAGGAGTGCCGTGTGCAGGACCAGCCACACGTGTGGAGGCTCCCTCTGTGGCCAGGGTAGCCATGCCAGTAGCTACCCATGTGAAGCACTCCCCATGCATGTCATGTGTGTGGGCGCCTCTGCCCACTTTGCTCTTTTACAAACTCCCAAAGCCTAGACAGATTGTCACAAAGAGGAAAATAAATGTTATCTGCAGGGCCCTAGATCCTAGGTTCACAAACTGTGCCCACTAGGGGGGAGCACAGATGTGTTCCCTCTTGCCACCCCATTATTTTGAAGATTTCTTCTAGCTCAGTGAGTGTGTGGAGCTAGGCGTTTGCTAGGGTCCTTTTCATGCTCCACACTCTCACTGAGCTAGAAGAAATCTTCACAATAATGGTGTGGCAAGAGGGAGAGAGAGTGGGAAAGCAACAGGAGGGTGTAGAGAGGGAGAAAGATATATGTATGTCTGTGGTGGGAAGAGGTCCCTCAAATGCGACAAACAAGTGGAAGGTGGGGCTGGAGTAGGGTGGTTTCCCTGTAGCCAGAAATCCCCTGTTACTGTGGAGCCTAACAGTCCTAGGCTAGAAAGGCAGCTGTGGAGCATGCCCAGTTAGGCTCCAAAACCCTTTCCTCACTCTCAGTCTTGGAGCATGCCCAGTGAGGCTACAAAATTCAGATTTGGTCATCTGACATGCTCAGTGGGCTGTGTGAAACTGAACATGCTCAGGCCAGTCTTAGATTGGTGGCCATGGAGGAAGGAGCTTCTGACTGAGCACTCTCCTCTCCCCTTTGCTAGAAACCTGCCAGTGCCCCCCCTGTACCTAGCCTGCAAGGGTCTGTGATGAGGCGCAGGAGGCAGCACAGAGCCAGGTGGGATTTGCCTGAGTTGGCCATCAGGACATATATGAACCTTATGCTCATGGAGGACTTAATTGAACCCTGGAGGGTTAAAGACACTAAAAGGGTAAAAAAAACCAAATACTAAAGTTCACTATTTTGGAGGTATAGGCTTGGCTGTGAGGGGTGATAGGAGGCCAAGGGTGGGACCCCTACAGGAGTACCACACATAGTGCACCCCGCTTGGGATACAGCCAAGTCAAGGGCTGAACAGGCGTAGCAGAGGGGTTTGCTAATTCCCCAAAGATACCCCAGTGCCCCCATGTGGCCCTGGAAGACCCCCTGCTACAGGGGCATAGTTCAAAAGAGTTTGAGAATCACTGCCCTAGATTACTGGACACTCTGGGAATTAGCACACAAAGTCCGTGTCTTCTGCCACAGATTACGCTTCAACTCTGTTGGTTTGGGTTTAGCAGCAGAGCTTGTGTGTTCACACACCAGCAATGCCAACTTAACCTTACTGCCATGCTTGAATTCAACCCTGCAAAATTCAGTCTAGCTGGGTTTAATGTCACACTCGTTTTCTAGGCTCTGGAGAAGTATTTCACTACTCCACCAATTGTGGACTGGGACTATCAAATCTAGACATAAGTGCTTCATGAATCTACGCAGCACTTAGCTCAGTCTTAAGGGAAGGGTGCTGAGGTAGCCAGAGTTGAAAACCTAAGAACAGGAAGGGTTTTGGAAGCTTGATCCTGGCCACCACCTGAGCTCAGAGGTAAATAATTTGTGTGTGAACAGCGGGCAGTTAACACAAAAAAACTCTCAACAAACAAAACTCTCAGTCTCAACATAAGAATGTCATTTGGGCTGCCCTTAAGGATGTCATTCTCATTGTGCTAAGTTCATAAACATTGGGTGTAAACAGATGGACTGCAGCCCTGGTTCTGCTTTGCCTCACCCCCGGGTGGTCTGTTTGTCTAAAAGTAGGCAGTCAGATGGTGAAGCGGAGCAGGACCAGATCCACTAGTGGTGCTCCAGTACATCCAGAAGCACCGCCAGAGAAGCGGGCCAGCCAAACCTGCAGCACTGGCCCGAGGCAGAGCTGCAGCCACTTCTTGGCAGAGCTGTGGTCCGTCTGCTTGGTGGACAGCTGCTGCAGCTCCGCTTTCAGCTGGGGGGTGCCCCAGGCAATACCATAGAGTCACGGGCAGCAGCCTATAGTGTCAGGTGATCTGTGTGTAACTCTATGGTGCGGCTGAGGGGGCACCATGCAGGCAGATTGTGGGCCACGACATCCGCCAGGTACGTTTACAACTGACCCAGGAGAGGCTGGACGTGGGTGGACACGGGGGTGCACCCCCGCAGCTCCAGAGGTGGCCAGTCCTACGTTCAGCAGAAGACACCCATTAGCCAGCTGCTGGCCAGATGCGGACACAAGTTGCAACCTCCAGGTAGGGCTGGCCTTAAAGATTGTGGGGCCCAGGGTGGGGGAGAAATATGGGGCCCCATTGTCTCACCGGTGGCAAAGCTGCCAGTGGCCAGCAGGCCTAGGGGCGCTCCCCGGCTCAAGGAGCACTCCTTGGCTCAGTCTGTGGGTGCTACCCNAAACCTGTACAGGTTGTAGTGGTATTTCCCTGTTCGTGTTCATATCTCTTTTGAAGAGATCCAAAGCAGTTTATAGCATAATGAGAGCCTGAGATTACAATGTGGGTACCTTTTGCTTAAGATATTAAAAATATTGCTTTTACAACTGCTTATTTTCCTTTTTTAAGAATATTGCCACCTTCTTTTTTGAGAAATGTGGGGCCCCATTGTCCCGCTGCACTCCCCAGCTCAGGGGGCACTCCCCGGCTTGGTCTGGGGGTGCTACCCAGGCCTGGGCTTGGGGATGGGCGGAGGGGGCACTCCCTTCTGCCCATCTCCAACCCCAGCCATTTTTCGCAGCACTTACCACCGCCGCCACCGCTGGCCTGGACCCCATGCCGAGCCCGTTTGCTGGTCCTGGGTCGCACCGGGTGCAGCATCAGCAGATTGGATCTTCCCCTGTGCCACCTGCCACCACTGGACGTTGCCAGAGAGTGATAGTGGCCGGGAGCTGTGGGCCCCAAGCATGCCCACCCACCCCAGGAGTGGGGCCTGGGATGGCCGCCCCAAACCGCCCCACGGTAAGGCCGTCCCTGCCTCCAGGACTACTCTGTTAGCCAAGAGTCAGCAGAGTGCATTTTGTTTAGCCCTGTCCTATCTAGTCCCTTCACACCGGCTCTCCACACAAACAGCACT
Organism: Sphenodon punctatus; assembly: GCA_003113815.1. Classification (NCBI taxonomy): domain Eukaryota; kingdom Metazoa; phylum Chordata; class Lepidosauria; order Sphenodontia; family Sphenodontidae; genus Sphenodon; species Sphenodon punctatus. The sequence continues at coordinate 3,171,585 of QEPC01005340.1, forward strand.
AGGTTGGCTTTGGTAAGATCTGCTCTGGTAGCACAAAGGGACCTTAGGAGATTCTGGCTGCAGAACAGCCCATAAGAGTTACTATTACACTTCAAGTAATTAGTGCTTTACTTAGCAAGACTACTCTAAATAGGGATTAATTAATCCCCTCAAGTTTTCTTTCAAGTTGCTCTGTCAAACTGGAGTGATTTTAAGATATTGTCTCTCTCTGTTGTTTCAATGTCACCTACCGATGTCACCACTTCTGTTAATGTCACCTACCGATGCAGAGGGTATGCTTTGTGTGATGCCTGCAACCAGTTGTGAACTAGATCCATACCCATCCTGGCTAGTGAAAGCTAGATGGGAGACACTGAGCTGTTGCTGCCTGGGTTTGTCAACACTGCCCATTTATTTCCAATGGGCTCAAAACTGTGGTTGTCCGGCCTCTGCTCAAGAAAACATCCCTTGACATTGGGTGATTTCAGACATTACGCTGTTCCGATTCACCACAGTGGATTCCCAGCGGGGGTGAACAGATCAACCACCCCCCGTGGCCAAAAAAAGCCCCGAACAGACATGATGGGAGAAGAACCAACGGCAGGGAATCGGGCTGCCAGACCACGGCCCGGGGAGCGCAACAGACATTATGCCGATCCCGGGCCGGGCCATGGTCAAAGCAGCCGGAAGGGGTGGCGCGTCCCGGCTGCTGTCGTTTGCCCTTTAAATCTCCCTCCCTGATCTGTGTTGTTGCTGGTTGCCTGGCAGCGACGCTGCGCGCTTTGTCCCCAGCTGGGAATCATTGTCTTTGGTTCCAGCCGGTGGTTGCCGTTCAGACATTACTTTTTGTTGTTTCCCGTTGGGAATCTCTTCGACCACGCTTTCAGAAATTGTCCCGCTGGGAGCTCTGGAAGCGTGGTTGATTTTGACCCCATGTGGGTATTGACTGTGGTGAACATCTGGCGGCCTCCGAACAGACGTGCAGGGCGCTTTGGCCCCGCCGTAGAACTGATCATGATTCACTGTGCTTGAGTGTGATCTCGTAATGTCTGAAATCACCCACTGGCTCTCCTGCCAGTTACTGCCCCATCTCTAACCTTCCTTTTTTATGGAAGGCTACTGAGTGGATGGTCACCTTACAGCTTCAGGTGCCCCTGGATGCCATCAGTTTCTTGGATCCATGTCAGTCTGGCTTTCATCCTGGGCATGGTACTGAGACTGCACTTGTGGTCTTGGCTGATGATCTATACCTTGAGATTGATGGAAAATTGTACCCTGCTCATCTTGCTAGATCTTTCAGTGGCCTTTGATACAGTTGATCAAAAAGGTGTAGAGGTGTTCAAAAAGTTGCAGAGAATAGAACAGCATACAACTTTTTGGGTGGTGCACAGTCTAGTGATTCCAGACTACGTCAACCCGTCTACAGTTTCTTCAACAGGGCACTGTGGAAAGTTTGCTACATCCTTTGCAGAGAAGATAGATAGACTCCAAGTGGCATTCACTGGGCCTTTTGATGTGGAGAGCCATGCAGTTTCCAGGGACTGTATTCCCCTGGTTTACTTCGAAATGGTTGAAGATGAGGGGATCCATGCACTGTTGGGATCATTGGGACCCACCACCTGTGGCTTGGATCCATGCCTGACCTTGTTGAAGGTGAGCTCTGGGGTGGAGTTACTATCTCTTGATGTTGGAGCACTTGCCAATTATAGCCTGGTCTCCAGTCTACCTTTTGGGGGGAAGGCAACTGAGAAGACCATGGCAGTACAGCTGCAGCGGCATCTGGACTCCAACAATACCTTGGGGAAATTTCAGTTTGGGTTCTGACCTTCCCATTGAGTAGAAGGTGATGAATGATCTGCTGATTATTTTAGATTGATAACAGATGGACATTTTGATCATGTTCAACTTTACCACAGCATTCAATATGATTGACCCAAGTGTTGATACTTCAGCAGCTGAGAGACATGATTGACATGACAGGAGCTACTAGTTGAGTCATACTGTACAGAGCGGATCCTGTCGGTGGTAATAGATGATTATGTGTCGTCCCCAAGAGACTTGAAATGTGGTGTTTCCCCAGGGTTGTATTCTTTCACCCAAGTTGTTCAACGTATACATGCAAAACTTTGGGGTTGTTATGACCCAGTATTATCAGTATGCTGATGATACACAACTGTATATCTCTTGCCTTGTGAGCCCTGCCACCTCTGCCTTGGAGGAATACCTGAATGATCTAGATGGCTGGATGCATCAGAGCTATCTCATGCTAAATCTGGGAAAGACTGAGGTAATGCTGATGGAGGAGGACAGCTGATATGAAGATACCCTCACCTCCCTCAGGCTCCTGCATGTTGAAGGGGTGCAGGTGGAGGCCAGGGAAAGAACTTGGGCATCATTTTTGACCATGCTCTGTCCATGAAAATTCAGGTATTGAACGTGGTTTGGAGATGCTTTTTCCAGCGATGCAATTTGCATAATCTGCACCCTTATTTATCTAATGTTTATTTTGCCATGATAACTTATGCCTTGATTTTTGTAATTTTCTCTTCTATGGGCGTCCAGTGGTGCTTCTCCACCACTTGCAGCTTGTTCAGAATGTCATAATCACATGTGTTTCCTGGTAATTGGTTTATTTTCCTTAGTGGCAGCATTGGCAAAAAAACAACACATAAAGTCTTTACACAACCATCTTACAGGGAGGTTTTGACATCTTAAATTATGATAAATTTATTTTTAAACAAAAAGAAAGAGTCAAACACAGGCCCTTTTTACACGGACAGCGGTGGATAGGAGGATGGGTGTGTTGCCGCGGTGGGTGAAGGTGGGCATGTGCCCTTATCCACAGACACACACCCATCCGCACCCACCTCCACCCACAGAGCCTCCTCTGGTTTGCTGGATGCAGGGGTAGTGGGCACTCCATGATGGCAGGGGCAATGCCCCTCCTGGCCCCCCAGGGCTTCCCCCGCCCGGCAGCAGGCTCCCCGGCAGCTTAAAAAAAAAACAAAAAAAAAACCCAGCCAAGGTCAGCATCATGCTGAATGTGCGGAGCCACCTCAAAGAACCTTTTTTAGCAAGGCAGAAACCTTCTGAAGGTTTCTGCCTTGCTAAACAAGGTTCTTCAAGGTGGCTCAGCACATTCTCACCGGCTGTGTGCGCGCGTGCGCACACAGCCGGTGACTCGAGTCATTTCCCCCCCCCCCCAAAGGCTTCCTAAGGAAGCCTTCAGGGTCAAAAGGGAGCCGTTCTCCCTTTATGTGGAGTGGGCGGCTAGAAGAACCGTCCGCTCTGCATAAAGTGACCCTGCAATGCAAAAGTGCCGCAGGGGGCACTCTTGCATTGCAGGGGCTGGCAGAGGGAAAGTTCATACGGGAGCGCCCAATAGAGGCGCCCCCTATATGAACTAAGCTGCGTGTGCATCAGCAGCTCCCAGCCCCCTGCACAGGCTGGGTCCCAGCCTGTGCAGGGGGCTGGGAGCTGCTGACATGCGCGCAGCTCTTTAGCCTCCCCGAGTCTGTCCCTTCCTCCCTCCCTCCCTGAGGGAGGGAGGAAGGGACGAGGGGACGCGAAGTGCTGCCTGCACGTTCCCTGGAGAAGCAGCGGAGAGGAGTTGGTGGCCCCAGGATGATGGTGAGTAATTAAATTGCAGGGCCCAGGGAGGGGCACATGGTGGGAGGGGGGAGCAGAGGGGGGCACATGGGGGTGAGTGTGGGCAGACAGGGAGAGGGGCAGGGGGCACATGGGGTTGAGTGTGGGGCTGTGGGCACACAGG
>QEPC01005340.1:3196339-3223870 GCA_003113815.1 Sphenodon punctatus
CAGTAATTGCTGGGTCAGGGAGATAATTCAATTTGGATATGCCATACAATTCCTTTCCTTCCCCCCACATAACTTAAATACTTCTGGAAGCTAAGAAGCTCCTATTAAAAGGGGCTATTGAGGAGATACCCTTCTCAGAACAGAATACCGGGTTTACCCCCCATTTCTTTGTGGTCTCCAAAAAGGATAAGGGTTTCAGACCCATCCTAGATCTCAGATCTCAAAGATGCGTATTTCCCTACCTGGGGAAAATGAAAATAAAAGTTTCCCGTATCTGGAACGTTTGGCTCCTAGTAGCTTCTTCCAGAGACAGCATGCTGAATCATATTCATGTTACTGTGACACTTTGCAAGCTCTGGGTTTAATCGTGAATATACAGAAATCCTATCTCCAGCCAACAAGTCGTCTCCAATTCATTGGAGCTCTTTTGGACACAGATCAGTCCAGAGCCTACCTCCCACTGGATGGATTTCATACGATCAGATGTACTATAGAGTCCCTACGCTCACAAAGCATCAGGACGGTCTGCTTCTTTCTCCGCCTTCAGGGATTCCTGACCTCCACCACGGCAGTGACTCCATATGCGCGTCTGCATATGAGACCCCTTCAGCAGTGGCTCAAGTACGTTCACCTTCCTGCCGTCCATCCCCTCACCACCAAACAAGGTCTACCAAACCTCATTTGGTGGACACATTGCGCTCACCCTCTACTGGGTACTCCCCTCGAGTCTCCCGTTGTAACGCCTCCATCTCGACAGATGCCTTCCTAACAGGCTGGGGAGCTCACAGAGATACAGGATCCGATCTGATCACGCCCACATCATTCTCATAGCCCCGTTCTGGCCTGGGCAAACCTGGCTCCAGACACTCCTGGAATTGGCCTCCGAGATCGCAGACCTCTCCAACCCGACCTCCTGTCACTCCAATGGGGCACCATTCCCCACCACGACCTACACATGCCCCATCTCTGCGCTTGGCTATTCGTCCATGACGGGGGAGGTATTCCCAGAGATTTCAGCTATTCTGCTAAATTCTCGGCACCAGTCCACCCGAGCATGTTATACGGCCAAATGGACTCGTTTCTCTAGAGGGTGTTCGTACATCAAGATTCCAGTGACCTCCCGCAATATGAACCATATTTCCAAATATCTGTCACATCTCCAGGAATCGGATCTTTCCCTCTCCTCCGCTAAGGTATCCTTGGCTGCCCTGTTGTCCCCCTTAGAACCAGAGGATACAGATACCCTATTTTCCCATCCCCTGATGAAGACCTTCAGGAATGGCCTTATCAATACCTTTCCTCCCACTACTCAACCGACCCCCTAGTGGGACCTTAATATCATACTTGCAAAATTAATGGGACCTCCATTTGAACTTATGGCCTCTTGTTCATGGAAAACGTATCCATCAAAACTGCCATTTTAGTGGCTATCCCCTCAGCCCGAGGGGTTAGTGAGTTAACAGCCCTCAGAGCCTCTCCTCCTTATGTTCACTTCTCAAAGAACTAGGTGGACCTCAGGTCTGAACCGTCATTTTGCCAAAGGTAGCCTTCCCCTTTACATCTGAATCAGACTATCTCTTTCCCAGTCTTTTTTCCAAAGCCACATGCCTCACGTTCGGAACAGTCTTTACATTCTCTAGATGTAAAGAGAGTTTTGTTGTTCTATATCCACTGCACTAGACTGATCAGAGCTTCTGATTCGCTACTCATCTCCTATGAGGGACAGAGAATTGGGGTTAAGATTACCTCCCAGACACTGTCGAAGTGGATTCTCCTCTGCATCCAGAGATGTTACCTTCAAGCTCGGAGGACACCACTTCCCGTCTCTGAGCACACTCTACTAGAGCAGTGGCCACAACCATGGCCAACCTCCATGGTGTCCTGATTGTAGATATTTGCATAGTTGCTGCCTGGTCCTCTGTTCACACGTTCTCTAACCATTACTCTCTGAACCTAGCGGCTAGATCGGATACCCTAGTGGGAAGAGCAGTTCTCCAATCTTTATTTGCTTAACTTCCTCGACTCCCACCACCTTGTGGTAGGTGCTATGAACTGCTATTCACTCTCCCAAGAGTGAGAATCGTGGAGATCCTCAAAGAAGAAATAGAGGTTACTTGCCAGTAACTCTGTTCTTCGAGAGAGCTCCACATATTCTCACGACCTGCCCTCCTTCCCCTCTGTATTTACCTTTGTACATTTAATTCATACCTTTAATTCGTCCTTTAATGTACCTTTAATTCGTCTTCCGGGACGGGGTTGGAAGGAACTGAGGCGATGAGGGCTCCTCCCCCTATTTATGCAGTCCTGTTCTCGTGAGATCTTGAGCCCGCTCTTTTGACAGGACGGGAGGGGGGATGGAGGGGCGGAGCCCTCACCATATTCTAGATCTTTCCAGGCTTTCTGCCTGGAGACTGCTGACCACAAGGTCTCCGGTGCCTGCAGAGCAGGAAGTGAATCCCAAGAGTGAGAATACGCAAAGCTCTCTCTAAGAACAGAGTTACTGGTAAGTAACCTCTGTTTCTTCGAGATGGCTCCAACATTCTCACAAGCACCCACCCTTCCGACCCTGCATGGAATTTTCTTCCTAATTGCTTAGGGTTGGAAGGAACTGTGTTGGGTTTAGGTACCTTATATAAGGTGCAGGCGTGTGAACGTCACGTGGGGTTTTTTTTTTAAGCTAGTGAACTTGGTATATTCCAGTAAGAGAAGGGCGTGCAAGTGAGAATGGAAGGAGCCCCTCAAAGAAGAACTTTGTTTACAAGGCAACAACTTCCCCCGCGCCATTGTGGCTACACCCCTGGCTGCAATGCTGTGAGAATCACAAAGCTGCCGCGCTTAAGTGAAAGGGGAAACTGTGGCAAACCTGCTGCTTCCTCGTGAAATCTACAGTGGCAAAAATACCACGGCAGCAACTGCGGAAAGCCGCGAGTGCAAGTCTCCCTTCCTAACCGTGCTGCTTGGTGCAGAAGAGCACTTTCCACCGGTAAATGCTGCCGCAGCGGTACGACATTTCAGCATACCCCTGGTTGTCTCCAGGTGTTCCAGCTCCTGGTTGCAGGTTAGGTGGAGGGGGGTCCTGAGGTGGGTTTGACGCACCAGCGCCATTCTGGTCTGTGTCCATCTCCTCAAATTCTCATATAAGCTGTTTCAGTTGCTTTTTAGTTTTCCCTTCTACCTCAAGACCTCTCTTTCGGGTTTCCCTGCTCAGCTCTGACCTTCTCAGGTGGTGAAAGTGTTTTGGGAGCCCTATTTTGATAACTGGCTCTGAACCCTGAAATCAAAATTAAAACAACAAACACAGCACACTCTGTTCAAATATTTGCTTATTTCACTCTCAGAACTGAGTTCCAGACGGCACTGACAACTCACTCTCTCCAGATATGAGATTTACTCCCCTCAGAGGATTCCACTCGTTTGGCTATTCTCCTCTACTTTCTACACATTGGTACACAAGTCTGAACGTAACCTTTCTCGTTGGGTGCCACTGTCACGGGTTTGGGGGTCCAAAACCTCACTTTCCTGGGTTGGATGACTCAATTTCCCTCACTTGCAGCCCACCTGAACCAGTTGTCTCTCTGGCTTGTCCAGTTCTGCAAAGGGAAAATCCTTTTGCCACCCAAATTCCCAGAACTCCTGTTCACAGACTCTCTTTCTGGGTTTGCAAGAGCTTGGAAGCTCAAGTTGCTCAGCTTGTGATCCCCCAATGTCAGACCACAGAACGCTTCTTGGTAATTAAGAAGAAAGTTTATTAATAACATAAGCTAAGATAATTGATACAGAGTGTCTAAGAAATCAAAGTAATATAACACATTCCTAAACTGTACTGGGTGCATTCCTAGATATCTTACCCTACAGAATAGTACATGTACTTGAGTTCATCTCAGCCAGCGGTGGAAAGGCTAGCTGGGCGCTGGTTCTTAGAGTTAGTTTCCCCGCATGTCTTCCCCACATGTCTTCCAGCCTCACTGGCTGGCAAGATGCAGGATGCAGAAGAAGCTGAAACTGAAGACTCCTTCTGTCTTGTCTGTCTGGCTTAAATAGCCTTTTCAAAGTCCTTTGTTTAGTTCTTCCCGCTCAGGGAAACCTGGTGTTTGTCACGTTCACAGAAAGGTAAACAGGAAGATCCATTTGCATCTCCATAAGATTCTATTTGGTGTCTCCCTGAAACGACATTCTTTATCTGTCTCCATTTCCTGGAGTTTCTGGTTCTCAGTTTTACCTTACATGATTACATGAATTGAGTTGTCAGTTCTCAACATTACATCCATGTTTAACCTTTAGCTTTACATATATGTTAGATTTATAGTTCAGTATCTCTCCTGTGTGGCCTTATGTTCCTCCACGACAGTGTATATAAACCTTGGTATAAAAATCCAGTAGTCTTGGAGAGTCTAACATTCACATATAACTAACTCTAACAAGTCAGACATGATGTGGTCAGGTTAGGGAGTGATGTTGATGTCCCTAAATGCCAGGTTCCAGACCTGAACAGCATTTCAAAAGTCAAGAAGCAACAATTGCTCTCTTACTGGCCACCTCATTTTCTACACGCACATACCCTTTGATTAAAAGCTCATATAAAAACCATACATAAAAGAATGGCTTCATGTGCGAAATTCCTATATAAGGAAAATTCTTTAAGGCTCTAGGAGGGTGTGGAAAGGAAGGGGAGAGTAAGAGAAACCAGCTCAGCAAGATGGAAACTTTAGCAGCATAATCAAAACAAAACAAAATCCGGTGACAGTGAGAAATTAAATTAGAACTGCTCATAAGGAACAGTTGCTGGTGTTTTCAAATGAGACAACAGCTTGCTGGAGTCCATGTTTGTTCTGTGAAGTCCCCACTCACACTTTTTAGCATGTGGAGCTAATAAATGGGCAGCCCTCTGCCCACATTTCATGTGCTGGCAGTAGCCTCCATCAGTGGCACTACTCCGTGCTTTCCCTCTCCCCAGCCCTGGCTCTGATGGAAAGGGGGGGAAGGGTCACACCTAGAGAAGGCTTCTCCCCTGACCATGACCCCCCTTTCCATCAGAAGCAGCACTTGCATGCTCAGGCGGCTGCAAGAGGAGGGGGAAATCAACTAAGAAGCAGATACAAGAGGAGAGACCGTGTGTGTGTGTGTGTGTGTGTGTGCAGGAAGAACCTTCTTTTGCACCTACCTGAGCACGCAAACGTTGTTGCTGATGGAAAGGGGGGTCACAGCCAGGGAAAAAGTCTTCTCTGGCTGTGACTCCCCCTTTCCATCAGAGCACTCTTGCTCTCTCCTCTCACAGCCTCCTGTCACCCGAGAGAGCACAATCACTCTCAGTCCTCTAGCAGCCGTGCTAGGCACAATTCTATGGTGCTGGCAGACCTGGATGTGGATGAGGTTGTGGGCAAGATGTGGCAACATGGATGCGCATTAGAATGCGCTGGCCCACATAGTGGTCCCACAATGTCCTTGGATGACGCCGTGAGTGGGGGCTGCGTGGATGGTGTGGGTAAACATCTGGCGAACACCTAATAGATGGGCAGGCAAACACCCACCTGGTGGGTGCTAACGTGGGCTATCATCTCGCTTATTTTCACCCTTAGTCTGCAAACGGGCATAACTCAGACATATTACTTACTAGAAACAACATAGACAACACCTTTGTTAGGATGATAGGAAAAGCACACACATTTGACCCTTCTGCTCAGCCATTTTAATCCATGACAAGACAGAGCATAACTTCAACAGTGGGTGAAAACAGACATGACGCTAACCACCCTTGGTGGTTATTTATGCATGTTGCAGGACTGTATTGGTGCCCTATGCAGCCCTGCAACATGCATAAATAACCACCAAGAGTGGTTAAAGGGTGGTTAGCGTCATGTCTGTTTTCACCCAGTGATGCCTTCTGCACACACTCTGCTGTCCCTCCCAGGTAGTGTAAGGGGGCACTGTGCTGGATGTGGAGGTAGCAGGGCAGGTGTGTGTTGCTGCCTGCTGTGCCCTGACTAGCTTTGTGACTTGCAAAAAGGGCCTTTGTGGTAGCCAGAAACTAAAGTGAATCGCTCCAGATTTAAGAGAGATGTTGGGAGCAGTTTCTCATTTTCAGAGCTTAATATTTTGTTGGGTGGGGTGGTGGTTGGGGATTCAGAGCCGGCAATTCAACTCGGGGTGGGGGTGGGCGCTGAGCCCTGGGAACTCTTCCCAGTAGCAGTGTGCACTCCGACGTGGAAACGGCCAGGAAAAGGCTGATACTGGCCACTGCAGGGTTGGAAATGAAGGCTAGAAAAAACTAGGACGTTTTATTTGGTTTTCATTGATAAGTTTCCCACCCCACCCTCTGTGGTGGCGCTTGTATAGATTAAATCATAAGAATTCCTGTGTTCTATTCAGCTGCAGACAGGCAGGTTAGTCCAGTGGCTGGGCTGCTAACTAGAGAACAAGGTATGTTTCCCTGCTCTGACACGCTCTGGGCTGGGAGACGTGGTTTCTGGGACAAGTTTGGCCTCCAGTAATTCATTTTTTCAGCCTTGAAACCCTGCTTGTTTTCTCCCTGGTGCAAGCAGGACTTGAGTTCCTTTTTAAATAAGAGGGCAATGGAGCTTTTCCTCCTCCCACCCATTGCCTTTTATATTCTGTTAGAAAGCTAGAGATTCACCAAGTCCTGCTCACTGCTCCCTGCCCTGAATCTCTATGATATCAGTGTGGGTGCTTTGTTAGTAACACAGCTGAGGGCTGGGAAGGAATGGTTTTCTCCTTTTGCTAGGTTAGCCAAGGCCGTTATTTATTAATTATTATTATTATAAACATTTATATAGCGCCAGTCATGTACCTGGCGCTGTACAGAACATAGAAATAGATGCGGTCCCTGCCTGTGGCTTACAATCTAAAAGACAAGGAGGGGGAGACAGGGAGAGGGGACAGTCGGAGAGACAGGGGAGAAGACAGACAAACATTCAAGCGGATGCAAAGTCTCAGGTGCGTGTGCTTGGCTTGGTTACAATCAGGTTGGTTGCAGCAGTCTGCTTGCCTTTTCCACAGCAGTCTGGTCCTGGCCTTCTGGGAACAAGATGCCATTATGTTGTTGGTGCACTCACAGCTGTTAGTGGCCTCTCCCGTTGGGCACCTGGACTTTTGAGTGATCAAGTGTTGTTAGGGTTACTACGACTGTAGGTTTGGCTTCAGGAGGCAGGGCCATGCTGAGAAGGGGCAGAGCAAAGAGGCTCTCTCACCTCCCCGTCTGACATGGCCCTACCTCCTTGGAGCATCGTGATGTCAGAATGCTTCACAGCATTCCGGGGGATGGGGCAAGGACCACATTGGAAAGGGGTAGGCATTCCTTTGTCCTATTGGTGTGGTCCTGCTCCCACTGGGTCAAAGCCTGAAAGAAGGTGGGTGGCAACCCACAATGAGATATGTGGGTATAAGAGCAGTGAGAATGGCTCTCTCAAGTGGAGATGAGGCATGTCCAACACCCACCCAGATGAATAGCACAGTCTGGGGGAAGACAATGGGCACCCTTGGTTTCATAAATAACTTTTCTCCCTTCAACCACATTTACACTCAACTACACTAGTGATACAAGCATGGGGATTCAGTAGAATATTTTCCATGGCACAGCAAATAGGGTAAGGGCAAGTCCTTGTAGAACCAGACCCTGCAATGTCACATTCTTTAGGGAATTCAGCTCACAAACACTGAGTGTTAACAGGAGTGACAGTGGAGTGTCACCATCACAACCCAACCAAGGTCAGGAACACTCTGGGAACATAGTCCTCCAGACCCGGTCCACCCTGCCTGTGTGCTGCGCCCAGTGCCACCCCCCGTGACAGGCTGCCATAGTAGCCAGTCACGGCACCCCCAGACCAGGCCGAGAACAGCAGGCTAACGCATGTTATAGCCCACTTAGGCCCAGGCATGTTGGCAGCAAGCCCAGACTGAAATCCTAGAGGTCTCTGGGATCACAGCCAACATGCCCAGGAACAATCCTGGGCAATAAATGTGCCGGTGGCTTGCAGGCCTAAGTGGGCCACCATCACATTTGTTAACACCCACTGTCTCTTGTAGGGAATTAGCTCACGGTCTTTATTTCTATATACAGTCTCTATACAAGTAGAGACTTGACCATATATATTCTCTCATTCATGCCAGGCACAAGCTTCTGGCTTTGCCTTCTACTCACAGTCTTTGTGGGCCAGGCAGTCCCACAGGCTCTCTAGCTGCAGGCCTGGTACACTAGTCTAGGCCGCCGGCTCCTTCACCTACTTCCTGCAGCCTGTATGGCAAACACTTCCGACTCTCTCGCCAAGGCTCTGCTGGCCGGCCAGGCAGGCACCATCCTTCCTAGAGCCAGCTCAAGGCAGAGTCTTCCTTGGCTCTTGAGCTTATGAGCAAGAGCACTCTGTTTAGCTTCTATCTCTTCCCAGGTCTCTCCCAGACTGAGCCCTCAGCTCAGTTTTTATCTCTATGGCTGGCTCAAGCCATGCCCATCCACACCTGCCTCACTTTAGCTGCTGTCCTCCTCCTCTGCTTAAACGTAAGAGTAGACAAGAACAAGCTTACAGCAGTGGGTAGTAAATTTCATCCTTCGGGTCAGGGGTTCTCAAACTTTTTGGACCTGGTTCCTCTCTTCCTCTCATCTGTGGTGGAAGATTGCCACTGATTAGGGCAGGTTAAAACACAGATTATTATTATAAGCATTTGTATAGCACCAGCAGTGTACCTGGCGCTTTACAGAACAATAAGATAGATGCGGTCCCTGCCTACGGCTTACGATCTAATAGACACAGAGGGGGGAGACAAGAAGAGGGGACATAGGGAGAGACCTAGATTCATCACTACCCTTCCTCTGGTGTTGCTACAACTGGGTAGAATTCCAAAATGGCTCCAAATTGCCCACTTTTAGAGGATAAGTTTGATTGGTGGTTGCAGAACCAATCAGAATTTATGTTCTAGAAATTGGTGGGGCCATAAACATTTTGGAAACTCCTCCCACCTCCTTCATCCAGATTAGAGTGTAGGAGCTTGACAGCCGTTCTTATGTTCCTTTTCCATTTCCAGATATTTTCTCTACTCTCCAAAGCCCTGCCCCTCTCCCATTTGAGAATCATGGCTGTAAGCAATGCTCAAAAGGCTATATTACCCATGCATGTATCTACCACAGTAGGGGAGACATTAGCTGTAGATAGGAGCAGGAAAGAAGATGAAGGGAAGTCACAGACAGAAAGGAAGATGCCAGCCTCTGCTAGCAGCCGTAGTGCTGCTATCAAAAGATGAGCTAGCAGCAGGGATTGGTGCTAGCATGGGGCTTATGAAGTTCAGCTACAGCCTTATCAGTAACCCAGACCTCAAAGTTCATCTCTTCCTTCTCAGGACACTTATTAAGAAAACAAGTTTATTAAAGAAACACTGAATTTTCTGACTGAATTCTCACAGTGTACATCTTCCACTCACTGCGTATGAGAAGTATATGTTCCTAGGCTAGGACCTTGAGACTTGCTTTGATTTCCACAAATATTTTCCACACATTCAAACAGAGAGTTCAGATAAAAGAGTTTTGTTCTATTTTGGTTCACACAGATGAGAGGTTTCCTGGGCCTGTCCTGCAAGTGCTGAAGATTTTGCTGCACTGATATGCAATGTAACAGGATGCCAGAATTGTCTAGCATTTTCTATTCACCTCTATATTGAAAATGTAACTTTCCTTCACCTGCCCATCTCCATCCACCTGCTGCTGCCTGGAAATTCTGAGTGCTTGCTCTAACACATCAGGTTCTAAAAGATAGTGATTACTCTTTGGGGCAAATCCCTGGGTCTGGCTAAGCTGTACATATTGCAAGGCCTGAAAAGTGTGGTGGAAAGATGGTTCCATTCCCCTTATCTCATCCTGAAGCCAGAGAGGGCTGGCTCACTCCTCAGAATAATTCACTCAAAGCAACAATGCCCCACTAGGTGCCATTTTGCAATTACAGTTTTCTAAAGTAACGTATGTTCTGCCCTCCCTTGTCTAGTACCTCCCTTGTCATAGCACCTCCCTTGTCTAGTCCTATACGGTTGTAAAGAGGAAGGGGGGCTCTAAGAACCACAATCTAGAATGTTTTATTTTTAAGTTGCCACATGAGGTCCTTGAGCACTAAAAGAGAGAGAAGGAGAACTGTATTCGACTAATAGCCTTTGAAGCCTGTCCAGAGGCTGCAAATTACTGGGTGCAACCATTACTGGGTTGGCCCACCTGCAGGGCAGCTGGCTGGGGCGGGCCGAGGCACCGGCCACATGAGTGGGCACCCGACCCTGCCCTGCCTTCCTCCCCCGGCCCAACCAAAATCCTGTCCCTGGTCATTACGTGGCTACATGCAATGGGCAAAAGTGCTTGCCATTCAAAGCCCCACTGCGGAGCTCGTTGCGCAGCAGGAACCCCATTTTGGGTAAAGCTGCTACATGACACGTTCTTGGCCTTTTTCTGAGGATGCATCGCATAGCAGCCAAAATCTCACTCCGCCACACCTGGTGGTTGCCGGCCACACGATGCACTGCATCATGTGATATGGCTTCCCAGAGTGGATTATGGTTGCTCAAGGCATGGTAACCTGCCCAAGGCATCTTGTGTGGCTGCACCCACTGAAGTCCTCTGATTCAGGAGCTGTTGGCTATATTTGGTGTCTGGGAGAGTAAAACAATCCCACTGTATAGTGGATATGTGGAAGGTCAAGGCTGGGTCAGCTGGATTCCTCAGCCTTTGAGATAACAGGTATTGGCAGACAAAATAAGCCGGGATATAGTTTGGGAAGCCAACTGAAATGGAGATATTCACTTCCTGTTCAGTTGGCGTCACTTTTTTCAAAAAGTTGCTGGTAGATGAAGATTTCACTCTTAGGTTCATGTTGAGGGAATACAAGATTGGTGGTTAATAAAATGTCAACCATCATTACCTGATGAAGGATGAGAACTGCGGTTTTGTTTGTATTATTGGGTATTTTCAGACGTGACGGGCCTCCGTTTTGACACGGCCCGTGGTCACATCTACACCCCTGAGCGGAATCAGGCCGGCCAGGCAACAGATGTGTCGGCCTGATTCCGCTCAAGGATCGGGGAGGGGGTGAGGCCGGGGGGCGCAACATGCAGCCGCACGGCCCCGCCCCCCCCACGCTCCCCCAGCCACCCGCCCTCCCGGAGATGGGCAGGCGCAGCGGCCAATTTGGCTGCTGCGCCCGATCCCGGCCCGTGGCTGGGACCATGGCTGGGAAGCGGCTGCGGTAACAGATGTTACCAGCCGCCGATTCCCGGCCGTGATCAGAGTAACCACGGTTCCTGGGTTGAGGCCGGCCTCACCTCCAGAACTGTGGTTCAAGGGATTCCTGCCGGGTGTTTACTGTGGTGAACATCTGGCGTGACCCCCTTCAGACGTTACGGGCTCTCCGCCACGACGGGTGGTTCACCGTGTCAAAACGGAGTCCTGTAACGTCTGAAAATACCCATTGAAACCTGATTGGGTGTCACTGCAGGAAGCAGCCTGTGGATGTGAAGAATCTAAGGGATGACACTTGTGTCTAGTCTCTGCTCTCATTGCAAAGGACTGGAGTTTCTCATCGTCTCCTCAACTTGCGTGCCCAAGCAGTACTCACCACACCTGGCTTAGGGCTTTATTCTGATTTGTTCTTAAATGTAGGGGGTCAGTGCTACCATGAAGAGCAGCAGCACAAGTAAGTAGAAACAATACTGAGATATTAAAACAATATTGGGATTACTGGCATGTTGGGATATAAGCAAGATGAACATATGCCCATCTATATGCTTTCAGAGCACATTAAAATTCCTGAATAATTTTAAGCAGAACATTCAAAATGATTTCCATGTTGGACTCAATATACTTAATAACGGTTAACTTGACCTCTAGCTGCCTTCTAAGAATAGTGTTTAAGCATATTATAAAGCATCACTTAAAATATCTCCTTGTAAACTGGTCCGTATTGCCATTGCCAAAATTATAGTTATGGCAGCAATTTGCAATTTATGCCTGGAGAGAGACTTTCACTAAAAAAAAATATCAAAAAAATCCCTTGCTTTCAGAAACTTGGGGTCTTTGGGTGAATATTTGTCATGCTTCTTCATTTGGAAGGTTTGGTGTCTGGGAGGGTAAAACAATTCCTCTGTATGGAATTGTTTTCATCTCTGTTATTGAGGAATGTCAGAATGAAAGAATCATAGAGTTGGAAGGGACCTCAGAGGACATCTAGTCCAACCCCCTGCTCAATGCAGGAAACGCACAGCTACAACATCGCCGGCAGATGGCTGTCTAGCTTCTGTTTGAAAACCTCCAGTGAAGGAGAGCCTACCACCTCCCTAGGCAATTTGTTCCACTGTTGAACAGCTCTTACCGTTAGGAAATTTTCCCTAATGTTTAACCGAAATCTGCTTTCTTGTCATTTGAGCCCATTATTTCTAGTCTTGTCTTCAGGGGCAAGAGAGAACATGCCTTTGCTATGCTCCCTGTGACAGCCCTTCAGGTAGTGGGAAACTGCTATCATGTCTACGTTTAGTCTTCTCTTCTCCAGGCTAAACACACCCAACTCCTTCAACCTTTCCTCATAGGACTTGGTTTCCAGACCCCTGACCATCTTTGGGTACTTTCAGACGATACGGGGCCCTTTGGCCCCGTACCGGAACCAACGTCTTCGTTCCCCGCCGGGGTCACCCCTGCACGGCCCAACAGACGTGCCGGGGGGATCCCGGCGGGGAAAGTGGGAGGGGCCGGGGCCGCGCGGCGCAACGTGCGGCCGCACGGCCCCGCCCCCTCCACGCACCCCGCCGCCCGCCCTCCGAGGAGACGGGCGGGCGGCGGGGCCAATGCGGCCGCCGCGTCTGGCCGATCGTGCCACGGCCCGGGATCCCGCCGGGGATCCCGGGCCGTGGCACGCGGCCAGACGTTACTTTTTGTTGGCCACGGCCCGGGGTCCGTTTGACCACGCTTCCCGGGACCTTCCCCCGGCTAGCCCGGGAAGCGTGGTTCAAATTGACCCCATGTGCCGATTGAGCGTGGCCAACATCTGGTGCGCCGCAAACAGACGTGCGGGACACGGTGACCCCAGGTGGGTATTCACCGTGGTTCACCGTGTCAACGTCACGTCTGAAATCACCCTTTGTCGCCCTCCTCTGAACCCATTCCAATTTGTCAATGTCCTTCTTTAAGTGTGGTGCCCAGAACTGGACCCAGTACTCCAGATGAGGTCTGACCAGCACAGAGTAGAGTGGAACTATTATTTCTTGTGACTTGGAAACGATGCATCTGTAAATGCAGCCTAAAACTACATTCGCCTTTTTTGCGGCTGCATCATTCTACTGACTGATGTTCAATTTGTGATCAACTACAATCCCCAGATTGTTTTCATATGTACTGCTGCCAAGGCAGGGATCCCCCATCCTGTATTTGTACATTTGACTTTTCTTACCTAAATGCAGAACTTTACAGTTATCTCTGTTGAACTTCATTTTGTTAGTTTCAATCCAATTTTTGATCCTGTCAAGATCATTTTGAATTTTATTTCTGTCTTCTAAGGTATTAGCTCTCCCTCCCAGTTTTGTGTCATCTGCAAATTTAACAAGCATTCCCTCTACTCCAAGTAATTAATAAAGAAGTTGAACAGTACCAGTACCAGGATAGAGCCCTGCGGCACCCCATTCAACATCTCCCTCCAGACTGATGAGGAGCCACTGATTAGCACTCTTTGGGCGTTTATAGACGAGACAAAAAAGGCAGCTGATCCTTTGATCAGCCGCCTTTCTTGCCACTTGTCTACATGCATGGCCTGCTTTTTAATCCGCGTCGGAGGGGGCAGGCGATCCTGCCCCCTCCGACGCAGATTCCCGGAGTCCCGGCTTTACGCCGCGCTTCCTGGTTCCGCGGCGAGTGCGCATGCGCAGAAGGGTGCGCATGCGCACTCGCACTCTGCGCCGTGTCTGAACATCAGACACGGCACGCAGAGACGCCGTGGCGGGAAAAGCCGGCGTTTAGCGATCCCGCTTGTAAGCGGGATTGTCTATAAACGCCCAAAGAGTACAGTTATTTAACCAGCTGCAAATCCACCTAATGGTATTATTATCATCTAGCCCACGTTTTACCAGCTTGTCAACAAGGATATCATGGGTGACTTCGTCAAATGCTTTGCTGAAATCAAGATATATTACATTAACGGCGCTCCCATGATCCACTAAACCATAACTCGATCAAAAAAGAAGATAACATTAGTTTGACATGACTTATTTTTGATAAATCCATGCTGGCTTCTAGCAATCACTGCATTATTTTCTAAATGCCTACAGATTGACTGCTTTGTAATCTGTTCTAGTATCTTTCCAGGTATCGATGTCTATAGATTCCCGGATCCTCCTTTCCTCCCCCCTTTTTGAAGATAGGGACAACATTTGCCTGTCTGCAGTCTTCCGGCACCTTACCCAAGAGTTCTCAAAGATAATAGACAGAGGTTCTGAGAGTACATCGGTAAGTTCCTTCAGTACCCTAGGATTTAATGTATCTGGCCCAGAAGACTGGAACTTGTTCAGAGTAGCTAGGTATTCTCTGACCAACTTTTAATCTATCCTGAGCTGCAATCCTTTTTCCTCATCGTTCATGCTACTTTTGCCAGGTTGGGCACAGTTTCCCTTTTGGGAGAAGAGGTGAGCTTTGCTTTTTTAAAAATGTGATTCAGTTCCTTTTTAAAAAAAAATTAGTTGAGCTACCCTTTATTTTAAGCCTCTTGTCTTTACCATAGTTCTCAGCGAGGGCAAGTGCCTCTGACTTTTTTTGAGGACAATTGTCTAAGACCACATTCACACCTGCGGCAGCTGGCCCTTCGCAGATTTTGGCTCTGGAAGAAACTGCTAGAGCCAAAATCTGCATGGAGTGTGGCTGGTGTGAAAGTCCCTCCCCCCCGCACGCAATCACCCGGAAGAGTACAGAGCTGCATTTCCCTGCTCTGTACTGTTCCAGGTGATCTCCAGCAAAGCTGTGCAAGGGGGGGAAGGGTTTTCACTGGCCGAACTCTGTGAAGATTTTGGCTTGTGGGAGCCAAAATCTGTGCGCTGCCACAGGTGTGAATATAGCCTAAGTAATCCTCAAACTGCTCCGCTTGTGGTTGCCCCATTCAGAGAGGCTTGAGGATGAGCCAGTGCAGTGTTTTAAGGACCTGGCTACCCAGTCCATACACATTCTCTTTTTGTAAAAGGTGTGGATAGTAAAGAAGAATATGCCTAGAGAAAACACTCCCCATGAGGCCCCAATGAAGGGGAAAGTAATAAGATATTATCTGATTGATGCTACAGATGCCAATTGAAACTGGTGTTTTACAAGTAGCTAATGAGAGAATGGGTGTTTTTAAACAAGCAAGGCTGGGGGTGGGGGTCCGTGGCCACTGAGTGGCACTGCTGCAGACCACCGACTAAGGTTGAGTGCATGGGGAGCAATTCTAATGAGTGTCTCCCGGGGGGGTACTGTGGCCATGCAAATGACTGCCATGCACTCCCCTCGGCCCTGCAAACAACTCACATGGGTCGCCGTTCCCCCTGCCCTGCAACACTCCCACCGGAAGCCCTGCCCAACTGCCCATTCTGCAAAGCCACAAAAACCAAGGGGTCAATAAGCCTCAGCAACCAGTAACCCCTTCCTGCCCATGACCCCAGGAGCCAGTGCAGCTGCTGGTAGTCCCGGCCAACCACATAAGCACATACTGGCTGGGACCCACAGGAATCCTGACACACCGCTCACGGAATGCGGACAGCAGGGAGCAAAGTGCATGATAAGCCAAGTGCTGATAATGTGCAAGAAACTCCTCGCAGGCAATCCGGGCCGGCAGTGAGCACTGGGCAAAGCATCTCAAGCAGGCAGCAAAGTCCATGACCCACATGCTGAGGTTTCGGGGCAGTGAGCCTCCATTACTGGCAGACCTGTCTGCTAGCATGGCTAGATGCTACCATTCATACAGGCAGGGCCGGCCCAAGGGTTTCAGGGGCCACGTGCCAAGCCTTGCTGCGGGGCCCCAAAGGCCGGCCGGCACTCGCTAGAATTGTGGGGTGGGGGGATTTTCAAGGGATGGGCGGCTGGTTACTTACCTGCAACTTGACTGTGTCAGCTCAGTTCCGCAGCGTATAACTGGCCAGGGATTCCCAGGGAGTTTACGCCTCCCCACCCCTCCCTCCTTATGAGCACTGACTCGGAGACTCCCGGTGGGGAAAAAAACAAAAACCAGCGGCGTCTGTCAGTCTCTAGCCTGCGGTGGTGCGGGGCCCCTCCCCACCATGGGGCCATGTGCCTGGGCACTGGTGGCACATCCCTTGGGCCGGCCCTGCATACAGGCAGGGGCTACATGGCCACCTGTTGCCATAGACCTTTTTGGCTTACCCTTGCATGGAGTGCTCTGGATTTCTTGGCAGTGCTCTGCGAGTGGCCATGAGTGGGTGCTGCATGGCTCATGGAAGCATGCATCCCCCTGCTCCACCTACAGATGGGCGGTCAGATGAGTGGCTCCGTCCTGGGTGGCTGTGCAAAGTAGCATCTCATTTCAAAGCACCCTGTAGCTTTGAGATAGGGGAATTATGGTGCATCAGCAGCAGCAATGTAGAATGGGAAGTTGGGGAGTGGAACAAGGGAGAGAAAGATAGAGAAGGAAAGGAGGATGGGGGAGACACCAAATAAAATCAGAGCCTATGAGTCCTCCAAGAATGTTTAGAAATATCACTCTTTATAATCATTATTGAGAATGAGAGATCAAGCTGGGATATTTAACGCTGTTCAGTGATTGGTTATTCACAATAAGTTGTAAATATTTTTACTGTAAAACTAATGCATTTTGTGTAAAACAATGTGCCCCATGATCTTTCTGCATAATTTTACTTTAAATTTCTGACATATGCTTTATTTTCTGTGACAAAACTATTGTCTCCCCCCCCTTTTAAAAAAACCTCATGAGTTCTAGATTGTTAGCTCACGGGCCCTTTTCACACCAACACTATAAAATGGGTGTTACATTTTATTATACATGTTGCAGGGCTACAGGGGTGCTCTATGGGTGCCCTGCGACATGTATAATAAAATGTAACACCCATTTTTTCAGTGTTAAGAGTGTCGATGTGAAAAGAGTCATGGTGAGATAATTCTGCTTTGCAGTCTACTTCTTCTGCAAAGGAAACCTCAAGAGGCAACAGTATGTTTTAAATTACCAATTAGTAAGGGAGGAAAAAGAATAGGTTAGTAAAGACTTATGGAAGGAACTATTAAAGACTTATGTAGAACTACTGCATAAGAGCTGTGTAAGGCTCTCCAGCTTCATACTCGGTTATGGCCATTTTTACACAGACAGCCCGCCCCCCCCCCCGCTGCTCGGTGTTTGGGCGGGTGTGCCGGGGGGGCGTCCGTGTAAACAGCTGCCGGTAGGTGGGATGGGTGTGCGGCGAGTGTGCACCCGTGTAAATGCCACAGGTGGTGGGTGTTTGTGCGTGTGTGCTCCCACCGCACACCCACCAACACCCGTCACACACCGGCCCACATCCATCTCCACTCACGGAGCCCTCCGACACAACAGAGGAAGCTCCGTGGGTGGAGATGGGTGTCGGTAGGTGTAGGTGGGTGGGTGTACGTGTAAGCAGGCACACACCCACCTACACCTGCTGCGCTGACACCCCCAGGTCTGTGTAAAAACGGTCTATNGGTCTGGTGCTGGGGTGTCCTGTGCCCTGTGGGTGATTGGGGGTGGTGGTTGGTGTAGGGGTGTCTGGGTGTCCGGGTGGGGCCCCCTTCCCACCTTTTCTGGTGGGGCTGGGGTTGGGCCCGGCCCATGCATCCCCCCTTGTCCCCTCCCCCGGGCCCCTGGTCCCTCTCCCCTTCCGGCTGCTTGCTTACCCTCTATGTCCATCTCGGATCCCTCTGAGGCTGGCCCCCCTGTGTTGGTGTGCTCCCCTTGGGACCACTGGCTGAGGGTGATGAGGGTGCCAGCCTTGGACTCTGACTGTCTGGCCTGGGGGCTCTTTTCAGGGATGATGTATGGGGGGGGGCTGCAGGTGCCGGAGGTCCTGGGCTGTTCTTCCTGGGAGTCCAGGGTCTTCAAACGTGTGCCTTCCTGGGAGACGGCGAGGGGAAGGGGTTCCTCAGCACGTTCCCTGCCCTGGACCACAGCGCTCCTCACCAGCTGTGGGGCAAATATCGAGCCCTTCATATGTAGTATGCAGTTCAGGACATGATAGAAGTGGGCAGTCCGGGCTCCATGTCCGGACCACCAATTGTTTTCCCTGATGGCCTTGTACCCCCTCTTCAGCTCCATGGCCTTCAAGTGGCACTGTGCCATGGTCTGGTGGTGCCCCGCTGCCTCCATCTCCTGCACTATGTCCTTGTACATGTGCTCGCTGCGCTGATTGAGCGCTACCTCCAGCTGGTACTCCAGGGTTCCCCAGATCCTTATGAAATCCCGGGTCTCCTGCAACCCCCACTGGCCCCCTCGGTGGTAGGGCCTTCTCCCCCATCCCCCCTGTGGGTCCTCCTCCTCCTCCACTGCCTCTTCCTCTGCCTCCTCCACCACCTGGACTGGGTCGGTGTCCTCCAGGGGCTCGTCCACCCTGGCTCATTTCCGTGTCTGCAGGATGCAGGGGAGGGGGGTGTTCTGGTTGGGTGTGGTTCTGTCCCCTCCCGCGGCCGACCCTATTTCCCCCCATCCCTTCAGGGGGCCCGGGTGGGCCCCCTGCCACCCCTTGGTGCCCCTGTGCTGCCTGTTCCCTGCCCCTTGGTTCCCCTTACCCGTTTCCGGGGTGCCTCCTCCCCTGGTCCGGCTGATGTCCCCAGGGCAGCCTGTCATGGCTGTGGCTGCTGCTGCTTCTGCTGCTCCTGTTGTCCCTCCGCCTCCTCCATCCACAGCACGACCCCCGCCTCCCCCTTCCTCCACCACTGCCACTGCCTCGGATAGAAATATGAAAATAGGCATCCTGTAGATCAAGGGATCCTGTAGATCTCCCTTGCTCTCTCTCCCACCGCTCTCCACCGCTTCCCTCCTCGCTCCATCCCGCCATGTTTCCCTGCTGCGGCTTGCCCTTTAAATCTCCCTCCGGTGCCTGTGTTGTTGCTGGTTGCCTGGCAGCGACGCTGCGTGCTTTGTCCCCAGCTGGGAATTGTTTTCTTTGATTCTGGCCAGTGATTGCCATCCAGACATTTCTTTTTGTTGTTTCCCAGTGGGGATCTCTTTGACCATGCTTTCGGAGATTGTCTGGCGGGGAGCTCCGGAAGCATGGTTGAGATTGACCACATGTGGGTATTGACCATGGTGAACATCTGGTGGCCGCCGAACAGATGTTCAGCATGCTTTGGCCCCGCCGCGGGGTTGACCGTGGTTCACTGTGGTTGACTGTGATCTCGTAACATCTGAAAATACCCTGTAATCTCTGCTAGGCCTCTAAAGGGGCACATGTCTAAGATGTTAAGGACCCCACATTCCAGGAATTCCTCTGGGATCTTCTTCAGCCAGCAGGAAACAGGACTCTGATTGGCTTGGATGGGTCAGCTGGAACTTGCACCTAGGCCAGGTGGGTTTACCTGGACAAATCACAGGGAAGGGGAGGAGTCTTAAAAAACCTCAGAGCCTCTCCATTTTGCTCTCTCTCTCTGGACTAACTCACTGAGATCTCTAGAAGATGCTGCTAGACTGGTGACCTCCCTGCCTGGAGGCACACATGGACTACATGGCTTAATAGTAACTCTGTACCTCTGGCTTTGCCAGAAGAAGGACTTGGACCCCATAGGAAAACCATCACCTATGGAGACCTGATCTGAACCAGTTTGAGTACCTTGCTTGCTACCTCAGCTACAGTTGTAGGAAGACGCTTTCCAAATGGACTACTATGTCCACAGGTCTGACTCTCATTGCTAAAGGATTGTCACCTCTGGTTCTTGGTGTAAACTTTGCTTTTATTCCTTTTTATATGTATTAGTAAAATCTTAGTTCTTCGAGGGAGCTCTGCGTATTCTCACTCTTGGGGATTCACTTCCTGCTTCGCAGGTACCGGAAACCCTCTCGTCAGCAGTATCCAGGCAGAATATGCCTGGAAAAGACTAGAACATGGTGAGGGCTCTGCCCCTCCATCCCCCTCCCATCCTGAGAAAAGCGTGGGCCCGCATCACGAGGGATGGGCTAGTATAAATAGAGGGAGGAGCCCTCACCACCTCAGTTCCTTCCAACAGAACAGCCCGGAACAGGGGAGCCTGTGGTCCCCCAGCGGCAGGAGCCGTTACCGTCGGGACCAACGGGCGTGACCCAACAACTACAACCCCTGCAACCAACGACACCGCTGTTGGGACTGACGGGTGTGACAGCGCAGCAGCAGCCCCTGATACCAATGACTCCGCTGGTGCGGGCGGTCCCGCCCCTGTTGCTCACGCTACCAGCGGCGCAGAGAGACTCCCGCTCCCAGTCGCATAGGCACTACTGCTCACGGTCCCGATCCCCGCGGTACTGAGATGAACGCAGAACCCCGCTCAGATACCATAGGGAGCGCAGATCCCACTCGCCGTGCTCCTGCTGCTCGCCTTACAATCCAAGGGACAGACGTCAGGAATATGCCTACATCCAAAGCTACTGATACCGGTCCCAGAGCCCATCGCCCTATAGGGCGAGAGCGGATTTTGATTTTCTGGCACGATTGGGATGGGAACAGCCCTACGTACTGCCAGCCCCACTGATCTACAGGATCCCTTGATCTACAGGATGCCTATTTTCATATTTCTATCCGTCGGTACCATCGACGCTAGGACCCATGTACCAGCACCGGGAAGCATGGCGATACAATCACAAGACCCTCAGGGGCCATGCAGCTCTTAACCTCGCTACTGGGGAGTCCGAGAAAGGAGGCGGTACCGACGGTACCGGCACCAGTTGGGGTAGCTTCCCCCAGGGAGATCGGCATCTCGTTCGTCTTCCTCATCATCACCATCTCTTGAGGAGGATGAGACAATATCCCCACCCCAATATATCCCTGGCTACCGAGGATTCAAAGGCCTTTCAGGCTATGCTCAGGAGGATGGCATCCTCCCTCCCTAAACTTCCCACGAGGGTAGTTAAAAAATCCCAAACAGGACCCATCTTTGGAATCTTAGGGGCGGGGGAATCAGGGCATATAATGCTCCCACTTCTAGAACAGCTGCTGGAACCTGCCTCAGCCAT
The DNA here is from genome assembly GCA_003113815.1 of Sphenodon punctatus. Lineage (NCBI taxonomy): Eukaryota > Metazoa > Chordata > Lepidosauria > Sphenodontia > Sphenodontidae > Sphenodon > Sphenodon punctatus. Next base: position 3,217,501 of record QEPC01005340.1, read on the forward strand.
ATGGGGTAAACCCGCCTCTGTATCACCTACCAATAAGCTAGCAGACTTCCTGTATGCTGTACCCAAAGAAGGGGCTCAGATCATCCACAAACACACACACCCCCAACTCCCTAGTTATTGCCGCTGCGTCAGTAAAATCCAGAGCGGGAGGGGTACAAACGTCCCCAGCTGACAGGGAGGGAAGGAGACTAGACGTACTGGGAAGGAAGATGTTTTCCTCGGACTCCCTGTCGTTTAGAATTGCCAATTACTCATCCGCCATGTGCAGCTACCAACATTGGCTGTGGTCGAGGCTCGGCAGCACTACAGACCCTAACCAGATAGCAGCGCTTCAGAAGGAAGGCATGCAGATGGCCCAATTCCAGCTGACTGCAAATATGCATATGGCTGATGCCAATGCCAGAGGGATGGCATCTGCCATTGCACTCCGGAGGCATGCATGGCTTCGTTCCACAGCCCTGACACAAGAAAATAAAACAAGAATAGAGGACTTATCTTTTGATTGCGAAGGGCTTTTCTTTGCATCTACCGAAGACACCCTGAAAAAAAATCAAAGAAATGAATCAAACAGCAAGATCTACAGGGGTCATACGCACCATACGAAAGAAACCTTTCCCTGCCCCAGGTGCCTATGTTTTCTCCCCTAGAAGGCCCGCATACCAGCCATATAATTACCAGGCTGGGAAGCGTTTCCAGCAACGGACCTCGTTCCAATACCATCAGCCATAGGGCACCCAGCAACGCAAGGCGTTTGGTAGACAGAGGGGCAGAGGCAAAGCATCCTCTAATTCGTCTTCTGGACAGCAGACGAAGTCCCGTTTTTAACGACATCTTGATCAAGGGAAAGTATGAGGATAGCCCCTCATTCCAGGACCGCCTTTTGCCCTTCCTACCCCAGTGGGAGACTATTTCTACCGACTGCTGGGTCAGAGAAATCATCCAGTTTGGCTATGCCATCCAGTTCCACACCCTCCCTCCCCTCCTTCCTGCCCCCCAAGGGGCTCCCCCCCCCCCAACTCAAATACTAGTTGAAATTCAGAAGCTCCTCCAAAAGGGAGCCATTGAGCCAGTCCCCAAAGTTGAGCGTAATGCTGGCTTTTACTCTAGATTCTTTGTGGTCCCCAAAAAGGACAAAGGCTTCCGCCCTATTCTGGACCTCAGGCAACTCAATAAGTTTGTTGATAAATGTAAGTTTCATATGACTTCTCTACCCATTATCTTTATGGGGTTATGGCAAGGCGACTGGTTAGCTTCCCTTGATCTACAGGATGCCTATTTTCATATTCTATCCGGCCATCTCACCGCAAATACTTACGCTTCATTGCAGGGAACCTTCGATTCCAGTACCGGACCCTCCCATTTGGACTATCTACGGCACCATGTGTTTTTATGGCTAGTGCACAACTATACCCCTACCCTCCACCCCCTCAACATGAAGCTATCTATAACAAATGGACTTCTCAGGAACCTCCAGTGGTGGGCAGATGCAGACCAAGTATTGAAAGGGGTACCTTTCGATCCTCCAAACACCCATGCATTGATCATCTCAGACGCATCTCTAACCGGCTGGGGTGCTCACATGGGAAGCATTCAAGTGCATGGACTATGGTCCCCAGAAGAATCATGCCTTCACATCAACATGTTAGAACTCTGGGCGATACGCTGGGCTCTGAAAGCCCTACTACCCCACATCAGGGGAAAGAACATTCTAATTGTAACAGACGATACCACAGCTATGTGGTACATAAACAAACAAGGTGAAGCAAGAGCCACACGTCTCTCCAAAGAAGCAGAGACCATCTGGCATTGGTGCATAGAACACGACATACATGTCCAAGCAATTCATTTGGCAGGCCAAGACAACTCAGTAGCAGACTTCCTCAGCCGCAAGACAGCGGATCAACACGAATGGTCACTGAAAGAAGATATTCTTCTGGACATTTTTCAGGAATGGGGGACGCCAAGGATAGATCTGTTCACGTCACAAGAGAACACGAAGCTCCCAGAATGTTGCAGTCGGGCAGGTTTAGCACCAGAATCTATATCGGACACCTTTGCAATCTCCTGGCATGGGACCTTCCTCTATGCCTTTCCACCGATCCCTCTCCTCCACAGAGTCCTATGCAAAATCAGGACGGACAAAGCTCACCTGATTCTGATCACCCCTTTTTGGCCCTGCCAAACCTGGTTCCAAACCTTGCAAGGGATGGCATCGCAAGTCAAGACCCTTCCACTCGCACACGATCTTCTGTCTCGGGATCAGGGAAGAATCCTGCACCACGATTTACAGATGCTCCACCTCTCTGCATGGTTGATCCTGCCCTAATAAGGAATGCACCCCCAGAGGTTTCGGAGATTATGCTAAATTCTCTGAGACTCTCTACTCGTAGGTGCTATGAGATGAAATGGAGAAATTTTTCTAACTGGTGCGAATCACAATCCATTTCCTTGCACTCTCTTAACATGAATCACGTTTTCCTTTATCTTTTGGCCCTACAAAAATCGCATTTATCAATTACATCTATAAAGGTGCACCTGGCAGCTCTATCATCATGCTTGCAGCCAGAAGGCCAGGAAACTTTATTTTCCCATTGTTTAATGAAGTCTTTTTGGAAGGGGCTGGTGAACACTTTCCCACAGAGATCTCAGCCTGCACCTCAGTGGGACTTGAACCTCGTACTGTCAAAGCTGATTGAACCTTTAGCCTCATGTAGCTTGGAGGACTTAACTATCAAGACTACTTTCTTAGTGGCAATCACTTCAGCATGAAGGGTGAGCGAACTGACCGCTCTTAGAGCTTGACTACCCTATATCCTGTTCCATAGAGACAAAGTTGACCTAAAGGTCAATCCCACTTTTCTTCCCAAGATAGCATCTCCTTTTCACCTAAACCAAATGATTTTGTTGCCAGGTTTTTGTCCTAAGCCTCATACTTCATTCGCAGAATGGACGCTCCACACTCTGGACGTCAAAAGAGCATTGGCCTTCTACATTGAACGAACTAAGAGCATTAGAGCATGTGACTCTCTGCTTATATCATATGGGGGCCAGAGAATCGGAGTCAATATCTCTTCTCAGGGGGGGCCAATGCGCATGCCTGACTAGCTGGTCACGCTGAGCCTGAGCTCCTCCGGCATACCCGCTACTACGCTAAATAAAAGAAGAAAAAAACACAGATAAGCAAAAAACAACAAAAGGACCAGCAAGGGGAATGCCTGGGGCATGAGCCCAGCAAAAAAAAAAATCGAAAAAGGGCCGCTCCCCCGATACTGGCAGCAAAAACAAACAACAGAGGCAGCTCAAACAGAAGCAAGGGTGAGTGAAACAATGGCAGCCACGCCCCTCCCTAAAGCCTCAGAAAATGCAGAGCTAGATGACCAAGCCACAGTGAACTCTATACTAAAAGAAATAAAAGCAGCAAGGGCAGAAGCCCAAAAAGATAAGGCAGAAGTCCTGGACAAAATTAATAAAGTTAACACCACAGTAGAGGAAGGAAATAAAAAAATTGAAATTATAAACAAAATAATGGATCAGGCAGAAGAAAGAATTTCCAGCTTAGAAGACCAGGCACTGAACTCAGACAGTGACCTGACAAAAATAAAAGAAACCATGAATATGCTCAAACACAAATGTGAAGATCTGGAAAACAGATCCAGAAGAAACAATCTACGCTTCATGGGCATTAAAGAAGGCAGCGAAGGGGGGGGAATGCATGAACTATTAATGCAAATATTCCAATAAAACTTCCCAGATCAACCCCAGCTGCACAACATAGAAACAGAAAGAGCACACAGAACCCTAAGACCTAAACCAAAAGACACTGATCCTCCTAGAGCTATTATAGTGAATTTTTTAAAAGACAAAGACAAAGAAGCCCTGCTTGCTGCATACAGAAAAAAAAAGCAACCATTGGAATTTCAAGGAAACAAAATCAGACTACAAGCAGACTACGCTCAAGACACAATGATAAAAAGAAGGGCTTGGTCAAAATACTACACAGAATTAAACGAGAGAGGACTAAAACCACAACTCTGGCATCCAGCTAAACTCACAATCCTGGTAAACAGCAGATGAAAAATCTTTGAAGATACAGCAGATCTAGAAATTTTCCTACAAATGTACAGACCAGACCAAAGACCTGAAGATGAATATACCAAGTAAAGTATGTATTGTACAAAATGTTTAGATCAAGGTATATAATACAAAATGCTTATATTAATGTACTTCATTAGCGCAAATAACAACCAAAAAAAGTTAACAGCAACAAAAAAAAGCCGGGGAGAGGGAGGGAAATGGGAGAAACAAAACAAGCAAGTAACCCCCCAACGCTCCCCAATGATATGGGGGGAAAAATGGAAATTAAGAATTCCAACAGGCATGATATGCCAAATAACAAATGGTTAAGGTATATATTAGTTAATATGTTAATGTTGTTAAGGTTAATGGTTTTATATGTAAGTTTGTCAAGGGAAAAACTCAAACACAGATACAAACAACAAGTAATCCACACACAGACACTAATTAAAAAACAATACGAGACAATCCCAAAAGGGAAAAAAAACCAAAAAAAAACCCCACAAACACTCAAATGGCAGTAACACCAAAGAAAACTCAAGCAATAAAACTCCTTTCACTAAATGTCAAAGGTCTAAACCACCCTATCAAAAGGAAGAAAGTAACAGAATTTATCATAGAACAGGGAATAGGAATCTTTTTTATACAAGAAACACACCTGATTCAAAAAGACCTAGGAAGATTTACATTCAGAGGGATGAAAGAAACATATGCCTCATGTGGAAAGAAAAAGAAAGCTGGGGTCCTTATAGGATTCACAGCCTCAACAGAATTCATATTAACAGATTAAAAAAAAGACAAAGAAGGCAGATTTTTACTATTAAAAGGTACAATTAGAAACCAAGCAGTAACACTAGTTAACCTATATGCCCCAAATGAAAACACACATCAATTTTTTCAAAAATACATACCCCTAATAAATCAACTAACAAAAGGAACGTTGATTATTCAAGGAGATTTCAACTCCCTATTAACAGCCCTAGATCATTCTACCAGAACACAACTCACACGTACTCAAAAACACATAGCAACAATATTAGCACAATATGATTTAATAGACGCATGGAGGTGCTTAAACCCAACATCAAGAAATTACACATTCCATTCAAATAAGCACAATACATATACAAAAATAGACCACATAATATTAGAAAAAGACACCTTACACAGATGCATAAATAGTGAAATAATACCAGTCACATTTACAGACCATAACACATTAATTACATCCTACAACTGGAACACACACACACAACAAGAAAACCAGAACTGGCAATTAGATAGAGGAATACTCAATAATGAACACGTAAAAATCCAAATAGAAGAAAACTTAAAAGAATACTTCGATACAAATATAGGATCAGTCCAGTCCCCCCAAACTTTATGGGAAGCAATGAAAGCAGTAATTAGGGGCAAAATTATAGCTATAAAAGCAAAAATAAACAAACAAAGAAGAGAAAGAAACCAATCCCTTACTACACAATTAAACCACCTACATACAGAAAATAGTAAACACCCTTCTAAAAAAAAACAAATTAGAAATACAAAAAATTCGCAGCGAAATAGACACAATAGAAACACAAAGAATAACACAACAATTAAGGAAAATCAAAAGTTTTTATTTTCAAAATTGTAACAAACCAGGAAAGGTACTGGCACAACTAACAAAAAGCAAAAGGAAAAAAACAGCAATCCCCACAATAAAACCCCCAAATGGTAACAAAACAACAAAACAACAAGAAATACAAAAAACATTTGTAGAATTCTACCAAACACTGTATACATCTTCGAACCCCGAACCTGAAAAAATAAAAGAATTCATTAACAAATATAAAATACCAAAATTCAACATAGATCAATTAAAATATCTTAACGCCCCAATAACAGCCAAAGAAATCAAACAAACCATTAAAGAACCCAAAAGGAATAAAGCAAGCGGACCAGATGGGATACCCGCAGAATTCTATAAAACATTTAACAAAATAATCATCCCACATTTAACAAACACATGCAATGACATCATACGCACCCAAAAAATGTCAACAACATTCTATGATGCAGTTATAACATTAATCCCAAAACCAGACAGAGATAGTGAAGAATGTAGCAACTACAGACCAATATCACTATTAAATACAGATTACAAAATATTCACGAAAACACTAGCAAATAGATTAGCAGCAATAATAGGAGAAGTTATTCACACAGACCAAACGGGATTCATCCCAAATAGACTGGGAATAGACAACATAAGAAAGGCAGTCAATTTAATATACGCAACCCAGAAAACAGAAAC
>QEPC01005340.1:3225227-3240309 GCA_003113815.1 Sphenodon punctatus
CGGGGTGCGTGGAGGGGGCGGGGCCGTGCGGCCGCATGTTGCACCGCGCGGCCCCGGCCCCTCCCACTTTCCCTGCCGGGATCCCCCGGCACATCTGTTGTGCCGTTACGGGGTGACCCCGGTGGGGAACGAAGCCGGTGGTTCCGGTACGGGGCCAAAGGGCCCCGTAACGTCTGAAAATACTCACAGCTATACAACACTGGCACAAAACACAACAAAATTTAAAAATATCACTAGAAGAATCACCCTACACACCAATAACTACACAAACATTAGACAAAGACAACGTAGCAAAAGAACTAAGAAAACTATTAAACAAACACGATATACATAGAGCAGAACAATTATTCAAAAGTGCACAATTTATAACAATACAAGAATTACAACAACTAACAAAAACAAAAATAGATACACTACAATATCTACAAATAAAAAACATATTCACAGACAGAAATAAAATACAACAATACTCAAGAAAACCCACCCAAATAGAAAAAACATTGTTAAGTCACTCCACAAATAAAGGGTTAATAGCGAGAATATATAGAGCACTGATCGAGGCCGAATCCAACAACTCAAATTCTTACATAAAAAAATGGGAACAAGAACTAGGAAAATTTTTTTGATGATAAACAAATAGAAACAATAGGAAAACAAATGCACAATTGTGCGAGCTCATTAGAAATCAAAGAAACACAAATCAAAGTAATTCTCAGATACTACCTAACTCCAACACAATTTAAAAAAATAGATGGTACAGGCCTCGATCGGTGCTGGAGAAACTGTGGAGAGCAAGGTACATACCTGCATTGTTGGTGGTATTGCCTCAAAGTTCAACTTTTATGGAATATAATTTGGTCAAAGATGAAGAAGGCCACAGGCCTCATTATACCATTTCGTCCAGAAACAGCACTACTGGGACTATACCCAGACATCCCGCTCATGAATCACCACCGAGAAACTTGTACATTAATGACACTAGCAGGACTTAATATCATAGCCAGAAGTTGGAAAACAGCAAAAAACGTGACAGAAAATGAATGGACAAAAAGACTCTGGTACATGTATACAATGGAAAAGATAGCATCAACCCAAGAAAATAAAGCAAAGAACTGTACTACCAGATGGTTTACATGTATTGAAAGTATACAAGGATATACAGAAGAAGAAACGAAGTCATACCTGGTGGATTACAATATATAAAAGAACATTATAGACACCCTGACAACAATTGTTAATATGTATTAATGTTTGTTAAACCATGTAATAGATTTGAACATGTTTATTATTTAATTAAAAAAAAATTATATATATAAAAAAAAGATCTCTTCTCAAAGAATTTCCAAGTGGATTATCCTATGCATACAAAAATGTTATGCTTTAGCAGATAAGGTCCCGCCTTTGGGGTTGAGAGCACATTCGACTCGAGCTACAGCCGCATCTCTTGCAAATTTTCATGGGATACATCTATTGGACATATGTAGAGCTGCCACATGGGCATCAGTCCATACCTTTACTAAGCACTACTCTTTGGATCTTATGGCCAGATCAGACTCCCAAGTGGGGAAAGCAGTGTTCGATTCATTATTGGAGGGACATCCTTGACTCCCTCCTCCTTGAGGTAGGTGTTAAAAAACTGCTTATTACTCTCCCAAGAGTGAGAATTGTGGCGATCCTCAAAGAAGAAATAGAGGTTACTTACCAGTAACTCTGTTCTTCGAGAGAGCTCACATCCCGCTCACATATTCTCACATCCCACCCTCCTTCCCCTCAGTCTCGGATGGACATTGCTGGGGTCTTCCGGACTGGGGTTGGAAGGAACTGAGGCAGTGAGGGCTCCTCCCCCTATTTATACTAGCCCATCCCTTGTGATGTGGGCCCGTGCTTTTATCAGGATGGGAGGGGGATGGAGGGGCGAAGCCCTCACCATGTTCTAGTCTTTTCCAGGCATATTCTGCCTGGATACTGCTGACAAGAGGTTTTCCGGTACTTGCGAAGCAGGAAGTGAATCCCCAAGAGTGAGAATACGCGGAGCTCTCTCGAAGAACAGAGCTACTGGTAAGTAACCTCTATTTTTCTTTTTATCCTACTGGGTGTGTGTGTACATTATTGGCTGAGCATTATATGTCTCCCTAGGCCAAGCTACTAAAGAGGGGGGAAACTACCTATTTGACTAGAAGTCAACAGCTTTGGAACCAAGGGAAACCTCTGGTGGGTAGCTCTGGGGATCTGTCTCCAACGCAGAGGAGGAAATCCCAGGAACAGAGTGCCAGGAAAGGGGAGTGCTTTTGGGAAGCTGTAAGGCCTATGCCTTTTGGGGGTTCACATTTCCTGAGTGGTGTGAATGCCCGCTGGGAAACACTCTGGTGGTGGCAGCGGAGTATCAAGGGTTTTGGGGGGTTTGCCAGCTGTGGGAACCCCTAGCCAGAGATTTGGAGAAACACAGTCAGGTGAGTGGCTCAGCTGTATAGTGCCCCCTACTGGCGTTTCGCCACAGCTACCACCGCTGGGGTGATAATCCACTGAGCCTTCTTGGCAGCAGCAATGCAGCGGTGGCATGTTTAAATGGTGACGCGTTTAAATTGTTTTTATATTGTTGTTCGCTGCCCTGAAAGGGCAGGAGGGGTGGGATAAAAATGTTATATAAATAAAAAATGTCCAGAGGTGACTGGAGTCCAGACGGTGCTCTCCGGACGCTGCTTGAGAGCAGCAGCAGGCTCCACCCAGACTTCAGCCACCTCCAGACATGCCGCCGCCATTGTGGCACTGCCTGTTCCCACGCTGGGTTGAAAGAGGAAGTGAGTCACACACTCACTGCCTCCCTCAGCTGCTCCCCTTCCAGCACACTGCAGTGGGGTGGGGGGAAGAAGTAATGAGTGAGTCCTTACCTCTAGTGCCACACAGGTACCGGGCACCTAGGAGTGGGGAGGAACAACAAGGGAAACAGGCTGGTGGCCAAAATTCTGGGGTGGCACATACCCCCCGGCACCTGACCCCCCCGCCCGACATGTCACCTTTGCCCAGGACCAGAGCATATCAATGGAGGCATCCAGCAGGTATCTGCAAGTGCCTGCTTCCAGGTGGGACTAGGACTCAGAGGGGTTTTGTACCCATAACTGATTAACTTTGCGCTACTGGTGGCGTAAGGGGTGGCTGGAGGGGTGGCTGGAGGACAGGGCCAAATACAATCTGCAAGTTTGGAGACTTAGGACACAAGTACTTACCCCAGGATCAGATCCTGATTGGACACTGGGGCACTGGAGTGGTGTATACCTGGAGTGTGCAGGGGGTCAAAAGCTGTTTCCTCATAGACTGGCCAGGGCCCAGGGGTTCTCTTGGACCACCCTGTCACAGACCTATCCTATAGAAACGTATCCAGTCCTTTTTTAAACCCAGCTATACTACTAGTCTTGACCACATCTTCTGACAACAAATTCCACAACTTAATTGTGTGTTGAATGAAAAAAATACGTTGAGAGGGTAAATAACTGCTCCCTATTTACTTGTTCCACACCACTCATGATTTTATAAGCTTCTATCATATCCTCCCTCAGTCGTCAGTCATCTCTTCTCTAACTCCTCCAGTAACACCTTCTGGCCTTTGTTAGCTCCTAGGTAACAAATAACATTCCCAAGTATTCCGAGCCTCTTGAAACAGTACTAGTAAAATGAAAGTGATTGTCTCATTTAAGTCCCTTTTCAAACCGACTGCGGAGGCACCATGGTCCATGTGGGGATGGGTGGAGGAGGCGGCTGCAGGTGTGTGGCGCGGGTGTGGGCTGACACATGGACGCACACCCATCTCCACCAATCACTGATCTTCACGCACGGAGGCACCTCTGTTTTCTCCAATGCCTCAGTGCGTGGGAGATTGGTGGAGATGGGTGGAGCACGGGAGCATGTAACACACACACCCCCATCATCACTGGTGGTCATACGGACGCCCCTCCCCCATGCCATCGCACACATGGGCAAGGGGGCCGTCCGTGTAAAAAGGGCCTAAGACTCCATGCCAGGATAACTGTGAGTTTAGGCAGAATGTGGGCTGCCGCAAAGGATGGTAGATGTAAAATGCTGATGACAAACAAACGTTATTTTTTCTGAAAAACTACAGCTGCTTAATGAGACAGTTCAGTTCCTGTGTTCTCACTGGCTTGACTGATTTTCTTCTGAGTAACAACAGAGAGATCAGGCCCATAATCAAAGTTAATCTCTCTCTCTTTCTCTCTCCCTCTTTTTCGTGGGGGGTGGGGTAATAAGATAGTTTTGACAAAACCAACTTTGCCCTTAATTGTTCATTTTACAGCTAACAATAGCACACGCAGTTTGATTAAAAAAAAATCAGCAATATATTCATATTCACCTCTAATTTTAGTTCACATACAGACTGTAGAGCTAAGTGAGCTCAGAACAGTAACTCTGGATTTTCTCTTTTTTCCCATCTTATTTTCTTCACAAGAAATTACAGTGCAAAAGTACTCATTTATTAAGATAAAAACAAGACTGCACAAATTATTAATTATTATTTATATAGCGCAAGCAGTGTACCTAGCACTGTACAATCAATGGTTATAAACAGGTCCCTAACCCAGGGGACTTTCAATCTGAGAGAGACAAGGAAGGAGGAGATGAGGGAGAGGTGAACATCGGGCGAGACAAGGATACATTCATGAGTGGGAGAAGTTGCAGGTGCATGTGCTTAGCTTAGTTACAGGGAACTAAAGTAGTAACTTAGACCGCATTCACATCTGTGGTGGAGATACCCATGAGGGAAGACACGGTAGCAGGGAGGAGCTGGAGAGCAGAAGAAGAGTCGGTGCGAATGGGGATGTGCTGCGGCTTTCCTCCGGTGCGAATGGGAATATACTGCGCCTTCCCTCACGCATGTTAGGGTGCAAAATCCTGCCCTGACATGAGCGAGAGAAGCTGCGGCACATCTCCGTTCACACCAGCTCTTCTTCTGCTATCCGGCTCCTCCCCACTGCTATGTCTTCCCTCGTGGGTCTTGCCGCTGCAGTTGTGAATGCGGCCTTAGTTACAGGGACGAAATTCTGAGTGAGGGGAGGAAGAGGATGCAATTTCACTTCACTCATTAGGGAAAGCCTGACATAATAGGTAGGAAGGGAGCAGAATGAATGTATCCAAGGAGGAAGTTCCAGGCATGGGGAGCAGTAAGAGAAAAGGAGCAAAGATGTTTAGAGGAACAAGGGGGTTGTGAGCAGGTGACGTTGAGGGCAGAGGAGGAGCAAAGCTCCCAGGCAGAACTGTGGTGGGATACAAGAACAGAGAGACTATGAAGAGCCTTGAAGGTGAAAACGAAGAGCTTGTGCTGAATGCGTTCATGTAGATGGAGCCAGTGTAGGACGGAGAGGAGGGGCTGAATGTGATCAAAACGACGAGCAAGGTGGATGACTTTGGCAGCAGAGCATTGAATGGAGATTAGGGGGTCGAGATCACAGCAGGGGAGACCATGTAGTGAAAACATTGCGAGAAGACCCTTGTGCACTGGTGGAGCCAAATTAGTGGGCATTTATATATCTTATTTTGGCCTGCATATGCTGTAGAATCCATTTTGATTGACATGTGTGTAAAAACATATAAACTGAGAACTAGCAACTCATTTCATGCAATGGATGTATTTTATGTAAGCCTCTTTGGCAACTTTTCTGTATTGCATAAGTTGTTGTTTAGAAAGTCAAGGCCAGTTAGAGATGTTGTGGGAAGCTCCCTTATCAGGGCTCAGAGAAAGACTAATTGGAAGCTAATTGGAATGCTCAGGCAGGTAGCTGCGCTAGCTAGAATTGGTCACACTTGTGCAGGATTTGTAGAAGTGAATGTGTAATATCAGAAATCCTATAAAACACAGCAGCTGAGGAACCATTTTGGAACTTTACTGCTAACCCATGTCGCACAGACGCTGAGGGGTGTAGCAGAACCTGGGGCCCACTTGGGGATCATCTTGCAGCCATGGTTGGAGTTCTCTGGTTTGCAAAAAGGGATGTGAGACACTTTTATTATCTTTTGTATGCTTGTATATAATAAAATAGCTTTAGTGGCATCATACGTCTGAGTTATCACTATTTTGATCTCAAAGAGCACATTGTTGCGCAACAGACCAGTAAGGTGAAAGTTACAGCAGTCAAGGTGAGAGATGACTAGAGCACAGACTAGGTTTTTTGCGGTGGAAACAGTAAGACACGGCTGGATTTTAGCAACGTTATGTTATTATTATTTATTATTTTATTATTATTATTATTATTATTATTAAGCATTTATAAAGTGCCAGCAATGTACTTGGGACTTTACAATTGTAAGGAGACATGGTCCCTGCCCCAGCAGTCTTACAATCTAAGAGAGACAAGGGGGGGAAGACAAAAGGGGGTGGTGAAACAGAAGAAGAGACAAGGATACATACATGAACTTGTGAGATCTCAGGTGCACGTGCTTGGCTTAGTTACAAAGGTGTACTTACTCATTTAATTATGCAGAGCAAAGGGATGCACAGGGATGGGTCTGCCGAAACCACCGAAAGATGGCTAGAGAGGCCCTGTAGGTGCCCCCAAGCAGACACACCCACCAGGGGAGACGCCAGACGCCCGGCCGGGAGCCCTTAAAGCAGACATGAAACATGACATGGGTGTGCTGGCACCCAAAATATCTGGAAGGAAAGTCACCGATAAAACGAAGGGAGCCAGCGCCATGACAAGTGCAGGATGGGGCAGGGTAAGCAAAGGGACCCCGGGATGCCCAGGGGAGGGTGGCCCAGGCCAACGGCACCGGGGGGGGGGAGAGGAATGGCTAATCACAGCACACTCCTCGTGTCACAGGGCCAAGGGCATACTACTGCACCGGCACCGTGCCATGTGCACAATGGAGTTCCATGACCAGCTGGACTGGTTCTTCTGCATCGACGGGGACATAGTTGCCTCCCACATACACGGCACTGCCTTCACCAGGGGCAGAAAGAGGGCTAAAACAACATCCCCCCGGCCGACCCCCTGAGCAGGGCGAGACCGCAGCCCTTGGCAAGGCCAGCCAGGATGCGGGAGGGGACAGCCCCGTTACACGGGGTGGAGGCATCCCAGGAAACAGGCACTGGTAACATCACCCTCCGTGTGCGCCCACAAAACCCACAGGCCACGGGAACTGGGGGCACACAGGGAGCGGATTGATACCTGGGATTAGGGATGGACGAACAGATTGCGGTTCGGGTTCGGCCATTCGGTCAGGTTTGGTTCGGTTTGGGTGTTTGGACAAAGGCTTTCTGTGCGAGGAATGATGGCCCCAGACCCATGATGGTGGATCCTGGGGCTAGAGTGGCAGCTTCTAGGTATTGGCCAAAGCCCTCCCGGCCAGTAACTTGGCCCCAGAACCCTGACGGCGGGTCCTGGAGCTGGAGTGACTGTTTCTTGATGCGCTGGAATGACATCGTCTCAGTACGAGGAATGATGGCCCCAGACCCATGACGGTGGGTCCTGGGGCTAGAGTGGCAGCTTCTAGGTATTGGCCACAACCGTCCTTGCTGTAACATGGCCCCAGAACCCTGACGGCGGGTCCTGGGGCTGGAGTGGCTGTTTCTTGATGCGATGGAAAGACATCGCCTCTGTGCAAGGAATGATGGCCCCAGACCCATGACGGTGAGTCCTGGGGCTAGAGTGGCAGCTTCTAGATACATATTGACCACAGCCCTCCCTTCCTGTAACTTGGCCCCAGAACCCTGATGGCGGGTCCCACAATCTTTAAGGCCAGCCCTACCTGGAGGTTGCAACTTGTGTCAGCAGTTGGTTTGGTCTTCCAGCGATAATTGGTGGCTATCCCAGCTGGCCTGAAGTCTCACCCACTGAAGTTACTGAGCAAATCCAGGGCCTAAAGTACAAAAAAGCCCCTGGATTAGATCTGGTCCCAGCTGAACTCTTGAAGCTTCATAAAGAATGGTGGACCCCTTATCTTGCTTCTTTGTTTTCATGGATTAATCAAACTGGTTCTATACCTGATGGTTGGAGGAACGCAGTAATTATCCCAATACACAAAAAATGATCAAAGGCTATCCCTGGGAATTATCGCCCTATAAACCTGCTAAGTGTCATCGGCAAATTATATGCTAAGTTTCTCCTTGGAAAACTGTCTATGTGGCTATCTTCTGAGAACATTATACATGTGGAGCAAGTTGACTTTCAACCGAACCGAAAGACCATTGTTTGATCCTTTCCCATCTTGCTGAAAAATAGGTCTCAAAAAACCAGAGGCTATTTGCCATATTTGTAGATTTAAAGGCAGCCTTTGACTTAGTCAGTAGGGATTTGCTTTGGGAAAAGTTGAATAGGTCTACTATTGATAGACGGTTACTTCTTCTGCTGAAAGCCTTGCATGCCAATTCCACAATTTCTGTCAAAACTGACCAGTACGGCAGTTTATCCGCACGCATCCCCATATCTTCTGGGGTAAGCCAAGGCTGTGTATTGGCTCCTGCTTTATTCAATTACTTTTTAAATGATTGATTCCTAATTTAACCCAACCAAATTTCTTTCCCCCTAGACCGGCAAATCGATCTGTTGCATGTCTGCTTTATGCTGACGACGCAGTCCTGCTTTCCCAAACTCAAGTAGGCATGAAGAGGATGCTCCTAGCCCTGACAAATTATTGCTCTGTAAACAAACGTCAGATCAATTATAACAAAACAAAAGGCTTAGTTTTTGGTAGGTCTAAGCAACGCTATGGGTCGTCTCTTGATACCCATGTAATTGAACAAGTTACTTCTTATAAATACCTGGGCATAATATTTCAAACTACAGGGAAATGGGATTTACAGTGTAAAACTGCATATGATCATGCAAGGGGACCCTCGACAGCTATTTCTCGTTTTTTAAAATCTCAGGAAAATAGCTCTATTAAATCAGCTCTATTAGTTTTTAATGCTAAAGCCTGCTCCCAATTGCTATATGGTGCAGGGCTTTGGGCTGTACAGAAACCTTACAATCCGAATCCCTTTCAATCCAGATTCTTGAGAACACTCCTTACTGCTCAGCGTTGTGTTCCATCTGCTATACTCTGCCTTGAATTGGGTCAGTTATCCTTAAATATGATGGCTTTGGAAAATGCATTACATCTTTGACATCATATTAATTCATCATCCTCCATGTACCTCTTGCAGGATTTGAGCAAGGATGTATACAAATTTACATGGCTGTCCATGGACAATAGGCGCTCATTGAAGAGCCTGCGCTCAGGGGTGAGACCAATTGGATAGGGGCGGTAGGGGCATGAACATGTGGGGTCACATGGCGGCAGAGGAGGGATCTGGAGACATGGCCGCAATGGGGTGCTGTGACACAGATAATGCAAACAGGAATGGGGCCACCACAGTGGTCTGACACATAAGATGGGAATAAGGGGTGCCCTGCGAGCGGTGCTGAACCGATCCAATGTCAGAGCTGCAGCTGCCACGGAGAACCACCTCCTGCCCCGCTTCATGGTAGATGCCCATATGTGTTCCCGGGGATTCCGCAGGGGCCTCTTCGCCTGGGAGGGTCTTGTACAGGAGCCAATGTTTACCAAGCACCCTCTGGCTGCTCCGTGATCCGGCTATCCCATCCTCCCGCTCTGTGGTTACGTGTTCCCTGTGACTGGGCCGTACCTCGCCTCCCCATGGAGTGTGCTGTGTGATGGTTATCCACTGATAACCCCAAATGGTTCCTTGTACCCTTTCCCCTTCTCCCTCTTCCTTCTCCCTTCTAGCTACCCTGGTTGTGTTCCTGACAGTGCTGCGCCTGGGGCAGATGACCGGGCAGCTCCAGCATGCAGCCTTTGAGCTCTGTGCTGGGGCACGGATCTACGAGGAGATCAGTGAGTTTACTGCGTGTGTCTGGGGCCCTCCCCCCTGATGTCTGTGTGGGGTGCTTCGCTGCTTGGGCACTTGGACCGTCCTACTGGAGCGCTTCCTCTCCCTCTCTCCCGTAGTGCAGGCGATGATAGCTGAGCGGACCAGAGAGCAGGAGGAGGTTCTCCAGCTTCTCCTGCACCTCCTACAGCAGGTGCACCAGCTCGACTGCACCCAAGTGAATCGCTGGAGCTGGGTACGGGGTCGGTATCCCTATTGAAGGGGAGGGGGGGAATCTGCCCCACCAAACCTCTCAGTGTTAGTGGCAGCAATTATGTGACCCCGCTCCATGGGACACAGCTCATACAGGCCCCGGGAACCCCTAGTACCAAACCAATATGACGCAGTGAGTATGTAGTAGGTTCAAATCTTTGTTTATTTGTTAGAGTTACACAGGCTCTGGAAGGGGGGGAGGGGGCATTCAGATGCATGGGTTAGTTGCCTGCCATCTCGGCAACAAATGTGCCTATTTCCTCCAAGATCCGTCAGAAACCCCCACCCTGGACATGTTGGTATAGGGGCACAGGGCTCGGTCTCTGCACCGGTGTGGGGTTGTCAAGGGCAGCTCCACCGGTCTTGCAGATATTATGCAGTATGCAGGCCGCCAGGATGAGGATGGGGTGTTCCAGATCGAACTGGCTCCTGTTCATGAGCAGGCACCAGTGCATCTTTAGCTGGCCGAATGTCTGCTCCACCACTCTCCGAGTGGACAATAGGCGCTCATTGAAGAGCCTGCGCTCAGGGGTGAGAGCAATTGGATAGGCCCTCATGAGCCACAGGCTCAGCGGGTAGGCGGGGTCCCCAATCACCACGGGAGCCATGGGAACACCCTCGATCACCCGGTAAAGGTTGGAGGCTACTATCTCACCATCAAACATCCAGGTATAGAAGGGTGACGCCCAAAGGATGCACGCATCATGGTTCCGCCCTGACTGACCGGTGTACACGTCAGTGAACAGGCACCTGTGATCCACAATGGCCTGCAGATTTATGGAGAATGCATGCTTCTGGTTCAGATCGTTTGTCTTGGCGTGGGGGGGCCGGATGATAGGAATGTGGGTGCTGTCTATCTCACCGATACAATGGGGGAAGCCCATGTCCTCAAAGCCGCAGATCACTATCTTGGGATCCCGGAGCTGGATGACCCACTCGAGTAGCAGCTCTACTATCAGGTCACACATGTCGTGGAGCGTCCTGTTAACGGTAGCTATGCCCATTCTGAACTGCTCCCCAATGCTCCTACATGAATCAGGGGTGGCCAGCCTCCACACCGCCATGGCCAATCGAATCCTTGGTGGCAGTGGATACCACATGTTGGTAGCATTCCTCCTGAGATGTGGGTTGAGGGTCTCTCAGAGCCGGATCAACAGGGAGCGGCTCATGCAGAAGTGGTCCGTCCATTACTCATCGGTCTAGGTAGCAAGCATGTTCTCCCTCCATTCATTGGTGCGCGAACGCATCCAATTCAGCCGACGAGTTGGGACAGTAACACGATGGCCGTAAAGGTTGATGGGCTACCTGGATAGGACGAGATGCATGTGCTGGGACACCACTGTTCCACACATGGCATGTCGGCAAGCAGAGATCCTCCACGCCCACCGCAATGATGCTGCTCAGCGCATGTTGACCGCTCTCCTGCGCCATGCCGCTTGGCTGTAGAAGTGGGGCCCTGTGTGAGGGTTTCGAAGGGGTAGGGGACAGGGGAACCCACAGACCTGACACTCCACACACACACCTTGTAGTTTGGGGACTCCAATGGGGCGGAGGCACTCACAGTTCCGCGAATAAAGAGTTCCCTCTGGGTATTAGGTGGCCCAGTTAGCTTCGTGAGAAGCGAGGCCGTATCATCATAGGGAACGGGATCAGCGGAGAATGTAAGCGTGCCCCCTCCGCACTCCACGGGGGGACAAGGTCCCTGCCCACACTTTTGCACACCCACACACCACACCTCCCAGGAGACAGTGCCCAGGGCAGAAACCTCGTGACGCACGGTGGAGGAAGGGGGAAGAGGCCCGGGGCAGGGGAACAGGAGGGGAAGGAAACTATCACCATGCTTGGGGGAGAGGCACAAGGGTTCCCTCGGGAGATAGCACGTGTGCCACCAACAGTAATACAACGACAACACAATACCAACAGTATGACGATGACAACACAATATTCAAGCACTCACCTCACTCGCTCTCTCTTGCACTCCTCGCACACTCACCACGACCACAGACTCTCAGAACAGGGTTTAGCCCACGCACAACTCTCGCACCACGCTCGGGGGCCAGCTTCACAGACAGACTGATCGCCGGCTCTGAGCCCTTGTGGCAGCCGGCCTTAAGTTCTCCTAGCCCCGCCCCTGCTGCACCTGTAAACGTGCAGAGCGGCGTCGCCCCACTGCTGGCCCCGCCCCCTCCCTCTCTGGAGCCGCGGGGATTCCCTTCGCCAGTTGTTTCCCCACTTCCGGGTTCGGGGGCGGATCCTCTGCGGGGCTTTCCTGCCGTCGGGGGCCAGTGCTGGGGGGTGTACTGGGTGGCGCCGGACTAGGGGTGTTACTGGCGGGGTTGGCGGGCATTTCCCACCCCGGATCTCCTCCCCCCCGGTCTCGTCGCCTCCTCTGCCTATTCCTAACACCCTGGGAGGAGTAGCTCGGTCCATTGCTGGAAAACCTGGGCCAGTATCACAAAGCATGTGCCCAAGACCGTTAGCAGGACGGCTCTCTCCTCTGGGGGTTCTTCATCGGATAGCACAGTACCAACAACACACACTCCGTGTGCACCCACCACCAGAACCTGTGATGGATCACCCCCCAGCTATCCAATGAGCCTCAATGTGAACATCTGCCTTGCCTCAATCCCTGCACTGCTGTGCCCGTGGCCCACTCAAGCACTCATACACTCAAGATCCTGACTGCTATCCCACCACCCAGTAGCGGCCTGTGCCACCAACCCACAAGCCCTGTGTGCCCAGCACACCCAGACCGTGCTTCACACGTCCCCTGTAGCTCAACGGCTGTCCCCACATACTGGGGACTGCTGCCACGGGCAAACTGCCAAGCACACCCTCCCAGCCCTGTGATCAGGACATACACCCGGTACTGTACAGCACCACCTCTGTACTAGCTTTGCTCTCTTGCTCAATCACTCCTCTCACACAACACCTCCACCTCCACTCTTTACACGCCACACCCGAGCAATGGAACTGGGACACACACATACCTTTGCGGTACATGCTCGCTGCCCATCGATTGGTGCAGTACCTTGGGCGAGAGCTGCACACCTGGTCGGTATCACCACTCAGTGGGCCTACCACATGTCCCCCCGTCTTCATGGACCGCCTGCATGGCAGGGGGCTCCTGCCACAGCGGGTCAGCAACATAAACATGAGGCCCCGGCCACCCCCACTAGTGCCAGCGGCATGCCCCCATGCAATCTGTGAGCAGGATGCATCAATGCCAGCCCTGTATCACTCACTGAAAGTGAAGGCCGTGGCATCATGCAACTGTGACCACTCAAGATATGCTGTATCCAGGGCCTCATTAGCTCCATGCGAGAACCAGCCATGGCCTTGTTCACCTGTTGTCGCCTGTGCTGGAATGTGTCCATCCTGTGTGTGGGTTAGGGCTCCACAGGGCCTTGTAGTCTGCCCACTATCAAATATGCAAGGTTATCCCTCCAGCTAGCAACATGCTGTTCCTCGCACATCGCTCATTCCCAGCTGATCCCTGTGGAACCCCATTGCAATCCACCACCCAGCCCTACAGAAATTCATGGCAGGGTGTGAAACAGGCCCCGAAGTGGATGATTGTGCCCAGGAGGAGTGGTCTGCATGTGCCACCATACTTCTGGGAACGCTTGGCAGAGCCACAATGTCCAGCTGCTGCTCAGCAACCCCCTGTCAGTGGCGAATGGATTCAATCTCCTGTCAAGGTACATACGGGTGATGGGCCATGCATTCGGGGATCTGGATTGCTGGAGGCGTGCAGGGGAGCTTGGATTCACCCTCCTCCAACAATCTTTTTGGGGGCACCCAGCTGCTGTTGTGGTGCCGTGGACTCCACAGGAGATTGTGGCTGTTCTCCTGGTGGCTGCTCACACTGACTATGGACTGGCCCTCCAGGCCAGGGGTCCCCCATTGCAACCGACTACACCGGCATCCTACTGCGTGCCTGTGGCATATTGTGACCGCGATAGGAATGCCTAGCCATTCTTGGAGACCTCGGCTTGCTAGCCCCCGATGTTGATGGCCCACTACTGACCGGAACCCCCTACCTCCTTGGAGCTGGGTGCCCTGTGAGTGGTGTTGGACCGACCAGACGTCAGGGCAGCAGCAGCCATGGAAAACCATCTCCTACCCCGCTTCATGGTGGATGCCCGTATGAGGTCTTGGGGATTCTGCAGGGGCCTATTTGCCTGGGAGGGTCTGGTGCAGGGCCTGATGTTTACTGAGTGCCCTCCGTCCGCTCTCTGATCTGGCTGTCCCATCCTCCCATTCCCTGGACTCCTGTATCCTATGACTGGGCCGTGCCTCACCTCCCCATGGACAGTGCTGCTCCTCCCCACTGTGCTGTGCGATTACTTTGCTCCGTTTCCCCATCAGCCGGGTCCCATCACAGCTTCTGTAGCATCCCGAGTCCAGGCCGGTTGTGTAAGCTGTTGGGAATTTTTATTAATGGTTAGAAAAAAAACAAAAAACCCAAAGCAGCTTGAATTGTTAGTAGCAACAGCTTAGTAGTAATCAACACCTTGGAGATTGTTTCTAGATTAAAGTAAACTACCTTATTGAGAAATATATTGTGATAGGAAAGGCCTATCCCTAGTCTTACTAGCTAGCTGGCACCAGCGTGGTGGCCAGACATGTTGAAGGTCAGAGAGAGAAGTTAGGAATAATGGAGAATGGTCAGGAAGAAGGAGGAAGTCCAAATAGGAACTTCCTGGGCACATCCCACCTGGGAGGGGGGCTTAGAAGCAGAGATCAGGAAAGGTTAAAGTGACACACACACTAACTCACTATCTCTACTCCCAAATGCCCCTAGTGGTCATTAGGGTTTGTTGGTGCAAAAGGTGATGTCATCTGGAGCTGTTTTTCCAACACCCCTTCTCATCGCCTGTCGCACCGGCTCACGACTCCCATTCGCTCACGTAGCATCTGGAATCGATTCCTTGGTAGTGGCTTGGTCAGTCCATCTGCCACCATTTCTTCAGTTGGGCAATACTTCAA
>QEPC01005340.1:3262382-3273300 GCA_003113815.1 Sphenodon punctatus
CCTCACAGCCAAATGCTTGCCGTATAGCTTACTAATGGCAGACAACAGGCTAATCGGCCTGTAGTTTGCCGGAATTGATCTGTCCCCCCTCTTAAAGATTGGGACTACTACTGCCTGATTCCATTGGGCTGGTAGAACACCTGAACAATCAATGGCTGTGAAAATGGCAGCAAGCATGGGAATCCACCAATCTCTGAAAACTTTCAGCAGTTCCACAGGGATCAAATCCCTGCCTGGCGCTTTGTTATTTTTACAAGTCGCCAGGAGGTTGGAAATTTCCTCCTCAGTGACCGGCGCCCATTCTGGTAAATCGCCTCTCCCCACCAAAGCTCCCTTTGGTAACTCATGGGCCGCATAAAGGCTGTTAAAAT
Organism: Sphenodon punctatus; assembly: GCA_003113815.1. Lineage (NCBI taxonomy): Eukaryota > Metazoa > Chordata > Lepidosauria > Sphenodontia > Sphenodontidae > Sphenodon > Sphenodon punctatus. Next base: position 3,262,754 of record QEPC01005340.1, read on the forward strand.
GCATCATCCACTCCTGGGCTGGAACCATTATCTCGCTCCTAATAAATTCCCGCACAATGCCTCCTTTCACCAGTCTCCAGAATTGCCTTGAGTTCCCCTTCTTGGCTGCTTCCAGCACAGCCTCCCATTTGTGCTGATTGTAAGTTGACGTTTAACTTTTATAAGGGCCTTATAGCCCTTCTTAGCCTGGAAGTACTGAGCAGGGACCCTAGAAAGAGTTCCCTGATGATATATAGCATGAAAGGCACACTTTGCTTGGTAGCATTCCTTATCAAACCAAGGATGGGAATACCGGGACTTGGTTCTGATCTCATTAACACAATGGGACACCATAAATGCTTGGATGTTTGCACTCAGCTGGTTATAGGCTGCCAAATCCTACTGACCCTGGGCTTACCAAATCTAAGATTTGATAACGTAGGGCACTAGATTTCTCATCCATGAGGCAGCACTCAAAAGGGAATGCCGACATCTGATCTCATTTGATAAAAGGAAGCCTCTCTGCATTTTCCAGTGTATTTAATTTAGGTGAAAAGACCATATCAGAATACCTTCCAATATCAAAAGGGGAATATAAAGTTACTTCTAACGGTAAATGGTCACTGACCAGAATGTTCCCCACTGAAAAGTCCTTCAAAAATGCTAAGACATTAGTGGTGACCAGTCCCAAATCAATAGTGCTTGAGCCCCTCGGCCCTAGATATGTGAACTCACCCCTACGGTCTGACCCAAAGGTACCATTTAGCAGGCATAGATCAAAAGTTGCAATAATGTTAGCCAGTTTTAAGCCTGAATGGTTAATTACTTTATCCTTACACTGGCGTAAACTGCCAAAAATGGACAGATGGAAATTGACAGAGGGGCTATATTCTGCCAACTGTACCTCTGTTCCACCCAGCCTGGCATTAAAATCTCCAAGGAGCAACAGTAAAGCACCTGGATAGGTCAAAAGAAGCTCCTCAATGTGGGTTTCTAGCTCGTCCCAAAACCCTTCACAGTATGACTTAGCATTAGAAGGGACAGCATAGATGTTTAACGCAATTAGAACCCCATCAACACATTTCAATACCAAACCCAAGACAGCTGGAGGTAAATTAAGGGTACACAAAATTAGTCTATTGAGGTCCACCCTCACCAGGGACACCAACCCCCCACTAGGTTGACCACCACCTGTCGAAGTCGCCGGGATAGAAAAGGCAACATAGTCAGAGAGCTCATGGGGAAGAAATATAGGTGAGATGGCCCAGGTTTCCTGACATACCAGAATGTGAAAACCAATGATATAATTCAGGGCTTCAACATTCTGGATCTGTGAACCCCATCCCGCTAAGTTCCAGGAGCCTATTCTCAACAACATACCCCCTGAGGCCCCCGCACATCATGGTGTATTGACTAGTTGTTTAAATTCTTCAAATTTTTGGTTCTGAGATGTCATAGAGCCATGACTTTCATATTGGGATTTGCCCATAAGCTGGGTCCCTTCCATGCCCACTGTCTGGGGGATGATTGTCACCGATGGGAGAGATTGCTGAATGTCCATCAATAATGAACTTCCCATCAAAGAACATTCTAAAGCCAGGGACAAGTTAGGAGATGGTAAAGCATCACTAGAATATAAGTGAGCTCCCTCCAAACCCTCCTCGCTAGGTACAACCTGGACCACACTGCCCTGGGCTATCCCCAGTAGACGCTCGTTAATAGATGGCTGAGCACACTGCTTACCCTCAGGGCTATGTCGGCCGGAACAGCTTGTATCCTGTCCCGGGCAATGGAGGTGGTGGAGAGTGACTGTACTATGCAGCAGGAGGACTATGCTGCTGCCTGCAAAGACTCCACAGTGAGTCGAGCCTTTCCGGGTAGGAGGGTTGCCCAGGGGAATGACTATGGAATGCTCCCCCCTTTGGAAAGGCTGTGTGAGGGTGTTTGGAGGGAGCTCCCCTCTGGCTGGGGGGGGTACCCCCTGAAAGCTGGTGTCATCGTGCCCCCCTTGCCTGCTTCCCCTCCCCCCACAAGGATGTTGGCGTGAGAGGGGGGCTAGCCCTTGCTGGGCGGGCTGTTAATCAGCAAGAGTGGGGAAGGAGTATTGTCAGCTGTAGGGCTAAGGAGGGAGCTCCCCTCTGGCTGGGGGGGGTACCCCCTGAAAGCTGGTGTCATCGTGCCCCCCTTGCCTGCTTCCCCTCCCCCCACAAGGATGTTGGCGTGAGAGGGGGGCTAGCCCTTGCTGGGCGGGCTGTTAATCAGCAAGAGTGGGGAAGGAGTATTGTCAGCTGTAGGGCTAAGGAGGTGCCGCCCTTCCACTCAACGAGGGGGTGGAGTCAGGGAGGACCCGCCCCCGGGCTGCCCCAACAAGAGCTGGGGACGGCCAACGGCCGTGCCGGTGGCACGCGCTGAAGGGGCATGGCCAAAGGGGCATGCCCTTTGGCGGGGCCCTTCAGCGGGGCACGTCGGCCAAGGCCACTACAGAGGTCTAATAAATTACGGTGTGGTGACAAGGGGAGTTGATTAGACGGGGGATGAGGGTTCTCTCCCCTGATGTGAGTGGGGAGAAGGAGGAGTGTGAGTTATGGTGAAAGGAAGGAGAGGGGGAGGGGGGGATGGGAAGAGCTGGTATACTACTGATGTTGAGAGAGAAGGTGGGAATTATTATGTTTGACCTATTTACTGTTCTGGCTGTGAAATTTAGTATTGTTGAATTATTATATTATGTTGTAAAACCTGGAAATTTGGGTATGTGCTTGGTTGTTTCCCCCCTTCCTGGTGAGAGTGGAAGGGGTGGTGGGGAAGGGAGCAGGTGGGGAGGATTGTGTTTGACCTACTTACTGTTTTGGTTGTGAAATTTATTATTGCTGAATTATTATATTATGTTGTAAAAACCTGGAAATTCTGGTATGTGGTTGGTTGTTCCTCCCCTTCTTGGTGAGAGCAGGAGGGGTGGTGGGGAAGGGCCCCCTCTTTCCCTCCTGGTGGCAGCAGGACAGGTTGGGGTGTGTGTGCGGAGAAGTGTTGGTGGATGACCAGGAGTTAGAGGGAGAAGGGGTATGTTGTTGTGGGCTCTTAAGATAGGGTTTAAATATGTGGGAGTGTTGTTAGTAAGATCTTGATTGTGAGGGTTTTTTTGTTTATATTTATATGAAATTGTTATATTGAATTTATTTTGTTGTTGTATTATGTGGAATTTATATTGTTGTGATGTACATCATTTTTGTTCGCCGCCTCAAGTCGCTTGTCGAGAGAGTGCAGGATAGAAATTAAAAGTGAAATGAAAATGAAAATGTCCCAGGAGTACCTGAGCGGTCTCATGCCCCCTTCTTGAAGGGGAGGCCATAGCTGCCCTAGGTATTGGTTTTGCCAGATTTGATAAAAGTGGCTTGACTAAAGTGTCCCTAAATACTTCCCCCACATAAACCCCCCAAGATGCAAATAATTTGCCCAACTCCAAAACTCTATAGGCCACCCTAACATCACGAAAATAGATCACTAGGCGCTGGGTATGGCCATAAAAAGGTAGAATTTGATATACCCTAATGGCCTCAAATGGAATATAACCCCTGATGGAACACAAATGCCAGTGAATTGCCCTCTTAGTATCCCACTGAGGAGACACACCATCTGGTAACGGGACCACTCTAAAGGCCACTGCCCCCCATAAGGTCTTAAGATAAGGTGCTTCGGAGGCTCCATACCCTGGCCCCCTATCACTCTCTCCATTTTTAGGGGATAGACCCCTTTGCCCACTGCAAACCGGAACCTTAGGATGGTCTTGTGTCACACTAGGGAGGCTATTAACTCTTTCTGTTGGGGGAAATTTATAGGCATTAATGAGATCAGTGATGCGGGCCATTTGATGTTTCTGATCAACAGAAAGTTTCACCAATTAATCGAGTCTTATCAAAAGCTTTTCAAGCAGCTCTCCAATCAAAAGACACTGTTCCCCCAGCAGGTCCCCAAAAGAGGGATGAGCTGAAGGAGAAAAAAAACCTGGTGGAGCTGAGTTGGACTCATCTGACTGTTTTACAAGAGTCCAGCAAGGTCAATAGGGAGCTAGAAGAAGATGGGAATGATGCACTGGTTCAGGGCTCACATACTGGCGATGAAATTTTTTGGGAGAGATCTCCACCTGTCGCCTCCGGAATACCAGGAGCTTCAGAAGTCGTTATAAAGAAGCTGTCAAGTTTTTGTTGTTTGGCCTGCGATTGGCCCAACGGGATCAATCCCAGCTGGCGTTGCCTCTTCTTAGACATTCTGATAACTCCCAGTCAAATGGTCCCAAGCAAGAAAAGAGGAAAAAACTCCCCTGTACCCAGCAGAGGCAACTAACTGCCACTAGCTCAGATAATAAAGCCCCCACAAAGGTAGAGACTAAGGGGGCATCCCACTGCCCCACCGACGCCTAAGGCCGCACGCACAAGGGCGCGCCCTTGCATGCGCAGCCCGTCGGTGCGATGCCCGTCAGCGCGCGCCTGATGGCGCTGCCATCAAGCACAGCTCTGCCTTTTATAGATCATGGGGGGGGGGTGTGCACCCAGCTGATTGTCTCTCTGGGTGGCTGGCAATCCCCTTGTTAGCCTCACCGGCTTCTAGCCCACAGATCACTCCACACAAGTTCTAGGGCAGTGAAAAGACACACAATGGGGAGGGCGGGCAGCAGACCCGGCAGCCCTATACTCTCCGGCTGATCTCCCACCTCTCAGTCGCCGCCGTCAAGCGCAGCTCTGCCTTTTATAGATCCAGGGGGGGTGCACCCAGCTGATTGTCTCTCCGGGTGGCTGGCAATCTCCTCGTTAGTCTCACCGGCTTCTAGCCCACAGATCACTCCACACAAGTTCTAGGGCAGTGAAAAGACACACAATGGGGAGGGCGGGCAGCGGATCCGGCAGCCCTATACTCTCCGGCCAATCTCCCACCTTTCAGTCCTGACTTTGATCTATAAGGCCCTGTATGGTCTTGGACCTGGATATCTCAGGGACCGTCTCGGCCTTCGCGACTGAGGATGGCCCCTTTGGTCCACCGGGGGCGCCTTCCTGGAGGTCCCCCACGTAAAGCGGGGGGCTACAATAGAGAGGGTGTTCTTGGTGGCTGGGCTCCGAGTCTGTTGGCCTTCTGTTGGGCCTGTAAGACATGGCTGTTCTCCCAGGCGTTTGGAGGTGGGGAGGGGAGGGTGGGTTGAATTTCTGTATGGTTTTTTAAAAAAAATTTGTTAAATAATAATATTGGGATTTTTTAGATTTTAATGTGGTTTTATGTTGTGATAGATTGTTTTATATTTGTTGGAAGCCGCCCCGAGATGCCATCGGTATGAGGGGGCGGCATAAAAGTGTAATAAAATACATAAAATAAATAAATAATATAGTTTTCATAAATAAAATAAATCAAATGTTTATTGGCAAACAATACACATTTATTGATGGGGTCCAGCCTCCTTTGGTCAGTCAGGTCCGCAACCTTGGGGTGCTCTTGTATGTAAAAGTTACTTACTGTAACTTTGTTCTTTGAGATGTCTCAGTGCATTTTTACTCATGGGATCATGTGATGCCCTTTTTGTTCCGGACACTGTCCCTGTAAGAGCAGTTCTCTGTATGCTTCCCTGAAGAAAGTTCTGGACACATGGAGTGCTCATGCTCCTCCCTCTTGCACTCTACAGTCTCGCGAGACCACTGGAGTATAAGGGGGAGGGACAGAGCACATCTCAATTCCTTGTACCCCAATAGCAGACTGGAGTATATGGCCCTTTTTACACAGGCTGCAGTGTGAGAGGGTTGATGAGTGCTGCGGTTGGTGTGCACTGGGTGGGCAGTGTGGCAAAACGCAGCAAGGGGGTGCTATACAGCTGAGCCACCCATCTCGCTGTGTTTGTCCAAATCTCTAACCTGGGGTCCCCACAGCTGGCAAACCCCAGAAAAACCTAGTTCTTGCTGCCACCACTTGGGTTCCAAAAATCAGAGGGGATCCACACAACCCATGATATGTGAACCCCAGAAATTTAGAAACCCATAGCTTCCCAAGGCACCTTAGTTCCCTTTATCTGGTGTTCTCCCCCTTCCATGAGGCAGAACCCTTGGAGGCAACCCAGAGGTGTTTATCTTGGTCAAAAGCTGTCTTGGCTAAAAGAGCCAGAGGGGAATTCCTTTCTCCCTCTTTTGTAGCTATGTCTTCCAGGCGAAGGGAGGTGTTCTTTGCAAGCAAATACACATGCGCCCAGTGGAGTTAAGAATAGAAAAAGCTTAGACTTTACTTATAGCGCTAAAAAGGTACAAAAAGGCACAAAAGGATAAGAAAGCAAGATAAGTCTTTGAGCAAGCCCCAGAGTTCAGTTTGAGTTATACGAGGACCCTTTTTGGATTCGCAACTGCCTAAACTGTACTTGTTCAGGCAGGTAATTGGGTTGCTTATAACTCAGTTCTCCATGTACAGATGATTACTCACATGGGGTGCGTCCTTGGTTTTGATCTGGCAGAAGCTCAGATCTTGCAGATGTTAGAGCAGGCAGGAAGAGGCAAGAGAGCAAAGAAGAGGCGGTCTGTCCCTTTTAAGGTCCTATCCCCTTCTGCTGAGATTGGTTTGTGGGATGTCACATGGTCTATGACTCAGTCAAAGGCAGGGAGGTCTCCGCCCAGCCATGTGGTGACAAACCAGTCACTTGGTTCAGGAATGTTGTTAGGAATGTGGTTAGGTTGCCATGTGCCACAAGAGAAAGGAGGGCAGGTCCCACCCTAATCAGGAATGCAACACTGTCCTGCTAGGGTTCCTTCAGAAGCAAGGGCACGGGCAAAAGACTTTTTGCCACACCCGGGAGGTTCTGACAGGCACACCAACCTCCCCCAACTGCCACCCACGGAACGTTCTCCGTTTTGGGTGATGGGTGTGTGTGGGAGCACGCACACATGCATACACGCACACACACCCCAGCCACAGCACAGCTCACATGGGGCAGCAAACACCGATGAACCCCCAGATTTCTGGGTGTTCGTGGGTGTTTGCCACCCATGTAAAAAGGGCCTATGTCTAGTGTATGGAATAACATGGCATTCCGCTATTGTGGGGTACAGTGATTGACTACCTCTCTGTCATAATAAGAGAAAACATAACATTGTCCTTCTTTCCCCTGTACCCACAATGTGGTAAGGTATCCTCATAAATCATGAGGGGATGGAGGGTGGGTAGTGAGAATGGACAGAGCCATTTTGAAGGTTACTGTGGTAACCTTTATTTCTCGAGCGGCTCTGTGATTCTCACTCATGGGAAAATACGAGCAGTTACCTGTTTCCCGGGTGGAGGATGTCCTTATGGAAAGATTGAAGAGAGGATGGTTCTTCCAAAGGAGGCATCATTACGTGCAGCGACGTCCAAGGCATAATACTTTATAAAAGTGTCGGAGGATGCCCAAGTCACTGCTTTGCAAATGTCCTGCATAAGAATATGCCTGAATGCCGCAGTCGTGGATGCAACTGCTCTTGTTGAGTGTGCCCTGAGACCTGTCGGTGCCTCCTTCCCATCCAGCTGATAACACAGAGATGCTCGCTGTGATAATCTTTGAAATACACTGAGAAGAGAGTCTTGTGCCAGGGCTTCTTCCACCCTGGGCAACAAAGTATGAGTCTGACCTGCAGTACGTTTTCGTCCGATCGATGTAAAAGGCTAGTACTCTCTTTACATCAAGGGTGTGCAGAGTTGAGTCTATGGTTGTTGTATGTGGTCAGGAAAAGAAAACGGGAAGGGTGATGACGTGATTCAAATGGAAGGAAGAAATCACTTTCGGTCAAAAAGATGGGTCCATCCTCATCTGCACTTTATCTGGATTGAAGAGGAGGTAAGGAGGAGATGCTCTCAATGCTGCTAATTCACTCATCTGTTGAGCAGATGTCATAGCCACAAGAAAAATAACCTTGTAGGTCAGGTGCATTAGGGATGCCATCGCCAATGGCTCGAATGGTGGCTTTTAGTCTGTTGAGTACTAAAGAGAGATTCCAAAGAGAGATTCCATTGGGGGTGGGAGACAACACTGCTGGAAAAAGATTTACTAGTCCCTTAAGGAAGTATTTAATAAGGTCATGTGAAAATAATGTTTTCCCTTGAGGGTTGTTAAAGCGTGAGGAGAGAGCTGTGAGATGGACTTTGACAGATGAGAATGAAAGCCCTGATCGGCAGAGTTGAAGGACATAAGTAAGCATGGATGGTAACGTTATTTGTAGCAGGCTTAGGTTATTATCATTACACCACATTGCAAATCTTTTCCATTTTGCAGCATATGTCCTGTAGGTGGATGGCTTCCTTGCATTAATGATCACCTCATGGATCTCCTGGGGAAGAGAGTTGTCTTTTTCGGTCAAGTTATAAGTCAAGTCATGAATGGAGAAACTGGAGGTCTGGATGGAGGAGAGGGCCCTTGTGCTGGGAGAGGAGGTCTGGCAGAACTGGTAGTGGCCATTTGTCCTTGGTGAATGCTACAAGGTGAATGTACTAAGTCTGTTGTGGCCAATTACTAGCAATGAGGATTAGGCTGTCTCTCTCTCTGAGGGCTTTGTAAATAGCTTTCAGTACAAAAGGAAATGGGGGAAAGGTATAGGCATATAGACCAGTCCAGGTGATTGCAAATGCATCTGAGATGGATTCTCGCGCTCTTCCCCCTCTGCTGCAAAATGTTGGAAGCTTGTGGTTTTCAGTATTGGTAAATAGGTCTCTCTCTGGTCTGCCCCACCGAGAGAAGAGGCGATGAACTATTTTTGGGGAAAGGGACCATTTGTCTCGGGTGCCTGCTGATGTGATCCGCCAGAACATTTTGATCTCCTGGAAGGCGGATGGCCACAGAGTGATGTGTTTCTGTATGCACCAGTACCATATGGCCATTGCCTCTTTGGTCAAGATCTTTGACTAGGACCCTCCTTGCCTGTTTATGTAGTACATTGTTGACAGGTTGTCCATGGCAATTTGTACTGTTTTGCCAAGTACTAGCAGTTTGAAGGCTCTTGGTGCAAGGCAGACCTCCTGTAACTCTAGAGCACTGATATGAAGTTTCTGGTCTTCAGATGACCATTTGCCTTGTGCTGTCAGTCCTTCGCAGTGTGCGCCCCAGCCCTCCAATGAGACAAGCAGGTAGCTGCTCGTGTTTCTAGGTCAGGCTGATGAAAAGGGATGCCCATCAGGACGTTCCTCGATGAAGTCCACCAAAGGAGGGACTGAAGCACTCTGTTTGGAAGTGGCTGTTCGTAAGCCACTTGGAAATGCAGTCCAAATTGGGTGTGTAGTTGTTGCGAAGCCAGTATTGGAGCGGGTGGAGGCACAGTCTGGTGAACGGCGTGTCTGTCGTAGTGGAAGCGAAGAGGCCTAATAAACAGAGGAAGAATCTGATTCTTCTGGCAGGCTGCTACCGGACATGTGCTATCATGTCTATGATGGTTAGGAAGTGCTAGTCTGGTAAGTAGGCCTTTTCTTCTGTTGTATGCAAGTCTGCCCCAATGAACAGGAGTACCTGAGTAGAATTCAGGTGGGACTTCTGGTAGTTGATCAGCAAGCCCAGATTCTGAAGGAGGCTGATGGGGATGTCTGTGTGGTACCAGAGGCTGTTCATGGATGCCGCTGCAAGCAACGAGTTGGCCAAATAGGGGAAGAGGGTAATCCCTCTCCTCCGCAGTTCTGCTGCTATAGGTCCATGCATTTTGTAAACACGTGGGGCGCAGTAGAGAGGACAAAGAGAAAGACCAAGTACTGGAAGCACCTTCCGTCTACAATAAATCAGAGAAACGTACGGTGAGAGCATCTTATGCTAATGCGAAAATACGCATCTTTCAGGTTAAGTGCTATAAGCCAACATCCAGGTTGCAGGGATGGAAGTATGGTGGATAAAGAGGCCATTCTGAATTTGAACTGTCTAATGAATTTATTGAGGCATCGTAGATCTAGGATAGGCCCTCCTTGTCTCAGTTAGGAAATAGCATGAATAGAATCCCCATCCACATAAAGGTGCAAGTACCTTCTGTATCGCTCCCTTCTGTAGAAGGGAATGTATTTCCTGCATTAGCTGTGTCTTGTGAGAGGAGTCCCTAAAGAGGGACAGGGTGGGAAGGGTAGGAGGGTGTGTGAATCAAACTGGATATAGTAACCTAGCCAAATAATTTCAAGGCCCCATCTGAGAGATGAATGTTTTCCCAGGCTGGATAGAAGGGTCCAAGTCTGTCCTTGAAAAGGGCTTTGGTATGTGGCTTGCACTTTCCTGGCTAGTACCCTCAAACTCACAACTGAGGCTGGGCTTCCAGGGAGGATTAGTTATGTTTAGGCTTTTAAAAATTTCCTTCTGTTGTTCTGACAGCCCTGGGACGAGGTCTGTTGGTGAGGCACAAACATGCCCTGGTGGAATGATGGGCGATGTTGGCAGTAAAAGGTAGGGGTGGGAAACCGGTAGAATCCGGTATCCGATAATGCCGGTATCGGGCGTACCGGCATTATCGGATTCGGCCCGGTAATCCGGACCCGGTACCGGATTTCTGGGTACCGGTTTTTTTTACATTGCAGCCATTTAAAAATGGCTGCAATGTAAAAAATTTTTAAAGCCC
>QEPC01005340.1:3290652-3309886 GCA_003113815.1 Sphenodon punctatus
GGAGGCTTAGGGGGAGGTGCAGGGCAGGCGCAGGGGACGCGAGGGGGCGGGGCCACATAGCGTGGAAGCGTGCTGCTGGCCACGCCCCCCAGGAGCCCCAGAGCGGCATCAGGTGTGGCGGGGAAACGGCAGGGCTCCGCCCTAAGCAAACAGGGTGTGGTTGAGGGAAAGGGTTATATAAACTACCGGCGGGGCCTGACTTCCCTGCCGGTAATCATTCTTGAGAAACTGGCCCCTTGCCTTGGAGATCCTTTACCTACTGTTGTGGCAGATAGAACGTATGATCCTTGTGTTCCCCTTCCTGGTTGCGTGAGAGGTGTGAGAGTGAGTATAAGGTGTGTTGTTATCCCCTATTTGTGTATTGTGTATTTGAGGAGTGATCTTTATTTTGGGGTATACCTGTGTCCTTTATTCTGTGCCTTGTCATTGCCCCTTCTCCCCTACCTTCCGGCCACATATCCTTTGTGAGAGAGTCCAGCTCCCCGCACTTACCTAGCTCCTCGTTCCCTCTCCCCCCCCTTTCCTTTCCCCTCTCCCTGGAGCCTTTCCCTTCCCCCTTATTTTCCCCACATAGCCACACGGTGCCCAGGGTCCTGAATAGTTCCCCGAGTGTGTGGTTTTCCCAGGTGTGTCTACGTTTTGGTTTTCTGAGGCAAACTGCTATCCTTTCGCCTTGTCCCAATGATGAAAAGGGTTGCCTTCTAATACTGAGGGAAAGCCCACCTTCCACCCTGAGGGATCCTAGCCTTACCGAGCTAGGTACGTGCGTTACGGATAGTTGCCTCTGGTTGCCCTTGTATGTAACGGTGTTGTGTGTCTTCCAGGTGTGGGGTCACCCCTCGCCCCGCTCCCTTTTTCCTCCTACCTATCCCTACGTGACAGTTAGAGAATGGTTGTGGGAGGGTTAAGGGAACTTGTTCGATGTTTTCATTGATTGTAAGCCTCCCTGAGCCATAATGGGAAGGGCAGCATATAATTTGATTAAATAAATAAACATTTTTTAAAATTTCTAAATTTGTTTTATCTTTTTTTTTTTTTAATGGCCTGACAAAATGTCATCTCCAAAAGTCAACTAGAGTGTGGTTGCCTGAAGAGCTTTGTGAACCTTTCACCAGCAGAAATTGATTTAATAAAAAGGAATCTTCTTAATTGTTTTGTCTTGTGTCCCTGCTTCAGAGATGGAAGTTGGAAAAAAGTTATTAATGGAAATGCCTAAGCCAAATTATGAGAGTTACCATTACTCAGTCCCAACCATGACAATTCTGTCAGGAAAAGAATTCAACCTTTGACAGATGTATGACAAAAATGTTCTTCAGCATCACCCCTGAATCCACAATTTCTATATGCCACTAATTGTCCAGATATATTCCAACATTTTAAAACCAAGGTTTTAAATTAATAGTTAAGGCAAATTAACCATTTGTAATATTTTCACATTTCCCAAATCTAATATCACCACCATACCTTAAGTCTTATACTTTCAACGTATTACTTCTACTAAGGTATTGGAGAGACCTTTGGTGGTGTCCCTTATGGGGATCGTATCTGCCCCTATCACCAAATAAGTACTGAGTCCACACAACATATATTCTTTGCCTGCCATTTATACAACCACCTGAGAGTTAAGTATTTAAGTTCTTTTATAAGGAAGTACCCAGGTAGATCAGACTTCTGTTTGTTGAACTTGCTCTTAAAGAGTATATCCCCAGAAATTATAGAGGCCGTGGTTAAAATCTTGACCGATGCTTTCACTCTCCATAAACAATTCATGGATTTTAAATTACCTATGTTCGAGGATATTACACATTTGAAGCATGACGCTGGGGACATGTAAACAAACGGTTATTTGTTTATGTAATTTTTTTGTTTGTTTGTAATGTTTTGTTTTGTAATGTTTGTTCCATTACTCTACTTTGTGATGATCTTTGGTGGAGCCCTCTTCCTGAGGGGAGAAAAAGGGACTGGTGAGCTTCAGAACTTTGTGTTGCTGTGGAAAGAGGGGCTTCTTGGACAGAGCCGCTGCCCAGCTCATTTGGTTACTCACCTGTGCCGGGAAAGCAGAGTCAGCGAGGGGCGGAGGCGGAGCCCTCTTCCTGTGGGGAGAAAAAGGGACTGGGGACACTTAGGCGTGAGCTGTGGCGCGAGCCTAAGGGCGAGAGCTCAAGGGTATCACCCTTATGTCACCCTTGAGAAGCCTGGAGTGCCGGAGCCCCCCCCTCTTACAACCTGTATCGTTCACCATTCATGGATTAGGACTTTGGGTTCTGATTTGGTGGTTATACCCCTCTAAGACTTTGTATGGGAGAGGCATTAATTGCAGGTGGCAAGAGGAATTATTTTCTCCCATACGGATTTGGTCCTATGTTATTTGCTTGCAGGATACTATAATTTTTTATAGTTTAGTTTTGTTGGATTGATAGTCTGTTATATCTAATGTAATATTGTGGATGATTTAGACTTCTTTTTGTACTTATTTGTGGGACCTTATTGATTTTCAAAGTTTGATCCTTAAGGTAAAGCTCTCTATCTAATTATGGCTCATAAGTTACCTAATCAGAAAGGCCTAGGAAGGAGGCTACACAGTCTTTGTTACCTTCAGCCAAGTTCTCTAAACAAAGGAAAATTGATAATTTTTTCATGTTTCCTCAGATAGCTCAGAATATTGATTCTTAAAACACTGGGGTTACTTCAAATCGATATACAGTCCTGGCTGAGCTTGAGGATACTGATTGTTCGGATGTAAGGTTAATCCTGTTCCTAATGTAGGAACTGGAAGATTGAATTCACAGTCTTCTTCCATTTGCTTGGGGAATGAGGCTCATTTGGACAATCTGCCCCTTTCTCCCACTTATATTTTGGCCGAACTTACCACAGTGACTTTGCATTCTTTGAAATATATGTTTTCTCAGCTGAATCAACTTAATGATAAAATAGAGTCTCTCAGGGTTTTGCCCTTGGGTCAGAGTAATGCTTATATCCAGCGCCTATACGATATAGAAAGACAAGAAGGGGAGTTGAGAGTAAGAAATACCTCTTTCCTAAGAGACTTTATGCCGCCAATGAATGAGATGGCCAATTATTTAGCCTTATTACCAACTTTTAGGTCAAGGTATCTATTTCAATGTGCGTGGTTGAATTCTCTGCCATCCAAAATCCAGGAGGGCAGAATTTTAAAAATACCTTATGCCCAAAGTTTATGCCCCTTTGATGTCTTGGGGGGCAGAGACTGTGGAGCATATTATATTGGAGTGCAATTTGTACACGGCTCCACAGGACCGATTTCTATCCCCTTATTTTAGCCATGTGAAGAACAGCTCGAATTCCGGGAGATTATATAAGCTATTGGAGGATACCAATGTTAAAGTAACAAGGACAGTGGCAGGTTTTCTAGTGGCAGCTTTTGCAATAAGAGAGTGCATTTCAGGTAACAGATCAAGAATTGGATGAAGATAGCTAGATTGATTACTGGAATTTGTATATTGGAACTTTTTATGTAGTATATTTAATCCTGATTGTGCCCGGACATAATGGTTGGGCAAATATTATAAGGGGATTTTTTTGTGATATGTTTTTCTTTCTTTTTATCTATAATTTTAAAGGTACAAAACACGTTAAAATGGAAACTGTTCGTGGTATAATATGATTTTATATTTACACCCATGGACGATCCTCACTGAGAGATAAATCTGGAGAATTGCATGTTTAGTACAAAATTTAAACTGGGCTAGTACTATGTTGCTGGATATGGAACCCTTGAATGTTGGTAGGAATTGTTGTATTTTAATTTGAAAATGTATATTTGATCCTTGTAGTTACCCTTTGCAATGACCAAGTGTCAAGCAAATACAAGTTTGATTTGATTTTGATTTGAGTAATGCTTATACCAAAGCTCTCCCTCCAATCCTCCAGGTCTCTGAGGCAGCTGCTACAAAGTCAAAGTCCCCCTCTCCAAAATGTGCAGAAGTGGTCATAGGAGCTAATTCTGAGTCTAATGGTATGATGTTGCTATCTGACCACCCTGATAAGTTTGTTTACTTACCTCTTAACTTAATATTTACTATATTACCCTTTCCTTCTGGTAAGCTCCCTCATTGGAGCACACCGCTGGACATAGCAGAACATCTTAGGGTTTTACTCAAATTACCAATAACCAGAAGGGATATTACCTCTGTTGAACATTTGTATAATCTTAAGAAACGATGGAAGTTGAACATTTCTTTCAGTTCTACAGGATTGGTGGTGAAAATCCTTCAGGGGGAGGCAGTCCTGAAGGATAAATTGATCTTTGTTTCTAGAGTGATGCAACTGGATGTCACCAGTGTGGTGATTCCGGAAGGAATTAGGTCCCCTGTTACTGGGGCTTACCCTAAAAATATGCCTAATAGACTCGCATTGACTGTACAGGAAGTGCAAAAAAGCCGTGTGAAAGAGCTAGCCAGGCAAAGGGATAAGGTGGACTTTCCTGTTAATTTAGGGAATGAGACAAATTTGATGGAGATTGGGGGGGGAGGATGTGCTGGCTTCGAAATTATGCTATAAGAATGGGGTCATACAGAATAACCAGAGGTCCATTCAAAGGCCAAATTATGACCCTTTTCAGCAGCATCCAGATCTCCCGGATCTTATATTTAAGCGATTGGATAACCTATGCAGTAAGTTGGTGAAAGCCAAACCTCTTAATGGGTTTTTATTAGCTCAGGCTCAAGTTCAAATGCAAGTGCGGGACCAGAGGACAGATATATCAGGGGCTGCGAGGGTTGACATTGTTGTGCAGTCTCAGCCCTCCTTTTCCCTGAGGAATTTTTTGACTATTTCCTCTACTCCATTGGGCTCCCTCAAGGGGATTGATCATCCACTCCTTGAGGGTGTACAGGTGGAACAAAGGGCTGAACCTCTTAGTAGTTCACTTTCAGAATCCCACATTGGTATGGTACAGGTTAATGGCTCTTCTATCCCACAGCCTAAGCTAGGTTCAACTCTAATGCCCATAAGTCTAGGGACTTCTGTAAGTAACTTGGTGGAGGTGGAAGTATTGGCTAAACAGACGAATCAGCAGGATTTGGCAACAGAGGCAATGTAAGGTTTAAAAGAGAGGTGCATGTCAAAGATGAAGCACAAGCTGCGGGATTGGAGAACAGGATGGATGGTGACTCCGATGCAGATGGGCAGGGAGGAAAGATGGGTCAGCCCCTCCCCGGGGTTTTTTCATTCAAAGAGCGGCAAAAGGAAAGAGAGCAGGATTGGATTGTTTCTAATTCCTATTTGTTAACTAAAGACTGACTGGCTACCTCAAACTGTGCTTTGCTTAAAGTTGTAAACTGGAATATTGTGGGATTAAAGCAGAAGCTATGTGATGCTGATTTCGTGCAAACAATACAGATTTACGACGTGGTTCTGGTCCAGGAAACTTGGATGTGTGCTGAGTTTGCTGGTCAGGGCTTTGAGGTCTATCATGTTCCAGCAGTGCCTTTTCCTCTTCATGGTAGAGTAAGCGGTGGTTTGGCATTGCTTATGACCGCAGAGCTGTGATTAAATTACTTGGCTACCATTTGGCTTATTTTGCCATTTGGCATTGTTGTACTCTTCCTAGTGGCCTTCAATTGTTAATAGCTATGTACCCCCCAACATCATCAACATACTATAAGTGGGAGCTATGGCCTCTCTCAGCTGAAATTACGAGGAAAGCAGTGGAAAGTTATCCTATGGCTAATTTAATAGTGGGTGGAGATTTTAATACTAGGCTGGGCCAACCTCCATCCAATCAAGTGATTATGGACACATCAGATGTACTCGTACCTCCATTTAACAATTTGCACGAGTCAAGAGATGTAGTAAGATGCTCAAGGGCCCCTTTATTGGAATCACTTGTCGATGAGTTGGACTTAACTATAATGAATGGTTTACTTCCAGGCGACCTGGAAGGACATTATACATATTACTCAAGCCAAGGTGTTAGTACTATTGATTATTTTATGGTAGCCAACAAACTCCTATTTTGTACATTGAAACTTAACATCATCCTTTCCTTTTTGTCCAATCATTGTTTGCTGATTTTGACTATTCAGGACCCCTTTAATAGGAGTCAGAAGGCTAAAACTATTAAACAGGTGGGCATTTCTCCAGTTAAGACCAAGTATATGGTTCGAGCTCAGTGGTCCCCCCAGATGGAAAAAGATTTTCAGACTTTTATTTCACAGGAACCGGCGCAGACTTTAGCTACCCAAATTATGATGGTCTCTGACGAGACTACAACGACCTATGAAAATCTTATAGAGACTATGAGGCCACTGTTTATAATCTCAAGGGAGTCAACTGGTACAATTCTAAAGGATTCGACCTGGTTTGATAGGGACTGTAAATACAGGGGGAAAAGTTACGGAGAATTACCAGAATGTTGAAGCGAACCCCCACCAGGGCTAATAGGTGTGCTTTTTAGCTGTGTAGGAAGCAATATCATGACTTTCTGGCAAGGAAAAAGAATGAATTTCAAACCAAACAGTGGAAAGCTAATGCACGGGACTCCAAACAGTTTGGGTCCCTGATAAGAACAGCCAGGTTAGGTAGGAAGCCCCATTTTGTTCCTCTATGATAATCTGACGTATGGGAAAAGCACTTCCTGACTGTATTTTTTGATAGTTCTATTAGTCCAGTTAATGTTTTTTTGCCCCCTTGTGATAGGTTACAACATTGGGAGTTGGTGACTGAGAGAAATCTGCGATCTAATCGCCCAACTAAAGCCAGGGAAAGCTCGGGGAGATGATTTTTTGCCAGCAGAGATTATAAAAAGTCAATCTGGTTTATGGGCCTCTTTACTGGCCCCCCTTTTCACACATATTAATGCCACAGGAAGGATGACTAGGAAGTGGCTGATGAGTGCAGTCATCCCAATTTTTAAAAAGGGTGACCCTACAAATCCTGCAAATTATAGGCCGATTAGCCTATTAAGTGTGGCAGGGAAATTGTACACTAAATTTTTGTTATCTAAACTTCAGTTATGGCTGGATTTTGAGGTTTTTTTGGAGCCAGAACAGGCAGGCTTCCCATAAAGGACAATCCACAGTCTAACAGGTTTACGTGCTACCCCATCTTATTAATAAGTATGTTCTCCAACAAAAAAGTACACATTTGTATATATGTTTTATTGATTTACGCGCAGCATTCGGCTCAGTGAATAGAGAAAGACTTTGACATAAGCTTAGTGCAACTATATTGGAGCCTCGTTTACTCTTCTTGTTGATTCAGTTACATAGTTCAAATTCTCTTCAAGTCCGGTATGCCCCTACAGAACCGATGACGACAGAAATCCCTGTAAATAGGGGGGTACGCCAGGGATGTATATTGGCCCCTGCACTGTTCAATATTTATTTGAATAATGTGGTGTCGTTCATGAGGAGAGATGAGTTGCATCCACCTAAGCTCGGAACTAGGGACATTTTAATTTTATTGTATGCAGATGACACTGTCCTTCTTTCTCTGTCGCAAGTGGGTTTGAGAAGAAGTTTGGGGAGAATTGATGAATTTTGCGAGCAGGAAAAACTTGCAATAAATTTCTCCAAAACAAATGTAATGGTCTTGGGGCTAGGAAATAACAGCAAGTCTCACCGATGGGAAATTGCGGGTAATAAAATTAGTCAGGTCAGGGAATTCAAATACTTGGGAGTGTGTGTGGCTGCTAATAGCAGGTGGAGGAGACATCTGGATTTTACATTAGGTCAGGCCCGTAATACTGCACGAGCTATACAAAATTTCTACCATGGAAAAGGCGGCAAGCAAGTCTTGCCGGCCTTGCGTTTATATACTGCTAATGTTTATAAACCAATTTTTGTATGCCGTACCAATTTGGGGGGTAGACTATCTGGAGAATCTGGAGGTTCTCCAAAATGGTTTTCTGAGGGCTATTTTGAGGGTCCCTAGGAGTACCCCACAAGTGCTCTTGTGGGCCGAAACCTGTAGTAGCATGATCAGGTCCTTGGCACTGATTATAATAATTAAATTTTGATTAAAAGTCATCTTGTTTGCAGCTGACTCATCCCCTTTGATTCAATTGATCCAAGTTGGTGAGGCGCCTAGTAAATGGGCTCTCTTAGTTGAACACAAATTGGCCAAACTGGGGTTCTCTAAAGTTTGTCTCCTTCTGCTTGGCTTTAAGGGGGCGGCTTCTATAACTAAAAGGAGAATACTTGATCAGGAGATGCAGAGAAGTGATTCTGACCTGGTGGCACAAAGGGTCGCTCGGAATTTCCATTCTATAAAGCCCTCTCTGTTTCCTTCGAGTTACCTGCTCCAATGGAAGGATTTTCGCCTTAGGCAGGCCTTTACTTTATTTAGGTGTGGGGTTAATCCACCTGCCTTAGTTGAGGGGCGGTATAAGTATATACTAAGACAGAATAGGCTATGCTTACTCTGTAATGAGAAAGAAATTGAAAATGTTGCCCGTATTCTGTTGTGCTGTCCAGCTTATGGTGATCTCTGGATGTCCCTTCTGGGTGAGTTTTTGATCAATTTACAAAATCTGCCTAGGGATAAGCTACTCTGGAAAATGCTGTGTCCATTCGATACTAGCTGCTCAAGAGCGGTAGCTCACTTTTGCTTTGGTGCCATAGTTCGTAGGCAAAAATTGTTGGGAGAATAATAATTACTGGATAGTGCTCGTTTAACGTGGACGATATGTGGTTATCCTGAGCCTGGTATTATCCTAAAAAAAACAAATAAGCTGAGTACTTTGCAATGTGATAAGATAGCAAGATATGACAAAGTGTTTTTTACTGGGAGGTTGCAATCTCAATTTCCAGGTCACAGATAGAGTTGGCAGATCAAAATTTGAGAACTGAAGGACATGTGGAGCTGTGTTTTTTCTGAAATGAGGGCTGTTGTTATGTCCCACGGAGCTGTGAGGTCTGAAATAAGGGACGTCTATTATAATCAGTAGAGCTGTGGGGCCTGAATAGGGGATATTCCTTTGGGGTTAGGACATCTGGCAACCCTCTAGCTACAGACAAAATAGCACCCTTTTTTGTTATATGGCTGGTTGTTTTGATTTGTTTGTTTGTATGTTTTATCTTATACATTTTTGTGTGTTTTGTTGTAAGTTGTTTTGCAATGACCTTTGGTCACGTAAATAAAAATTATTTGATTTGATTTGATGAGCTTTGGTCAAGTTAATAAACTGAAATTTGAATTGTCTTATTCCTTCACCACATCGCATTACTATTTTCCACCCTTTCTATATCCTTCCCCCATCGCCCCCTCATCTTTAAAGAACATGACAATTCTGTTGTAACGTATATTACATCGCTTCACACACTCTAAAATTAAAGAAATTAATTATTTATTATTCACATGCCTTAATGAGTTAATCAACGTGTTGATGTTTTTTACTCTGTATCTGAAAATTAAAAGTTAATATTAGTGTGATATGTACTATGTATAGATTAACTCGTTAAGGCATGTGAATAATAAGTAATGAATTTCTTTAATATTAGAGGGTGTGAAGTGATGTAATGTGCGTTATCACGACAGAATTCTCATGTTCTTTAAAGATGAGGGGGTGATGGGGGAAGGATAGCCATAGAGTGAAAAACAGTGATGTGATGTGGTGAAGTAATAAGTCAAAAGTATAGGAGTTAAGGTATGGTGATATTATTATTTTGAGGAAATGTGAAAATATAATGAATGATTAATTCACCTTAACTATGTATTGAAAACCTTGGTTTTTAAATGTTGGAATTTAATCAGGTTTTTGAAATGTTGTCTTGAGTGGGGAAGAGTGCTTGGGGTGCATAGGGAAGGGAAGGTGCTTGGGGGTTATTGGTGGCAATGGGTGTGGAGGCTGGGGTGAATGGGGAAGTAGTGTTTGGGGTTAATTGAGAGATAGGTAGTGGGTTGAGGCTGAATGGGGAGGGAAGGGGTGTTATGTTTGGAGGTCAATGGAGGAAATTGGGATGTGGAGGGCTGGGGTGAATGGGGGAGGAAGGGCTGTTTGGGGATTAATGAGGAGACAGGGATGTGGAGGCTGGGGGTTAGTGGGGAGGGAGGGTGTGTGGAGAGGCTGGGGGTCAGTGGGTAAGGGGGATTTTCCCCAGCACATCCCGGCGGGGATACAAGGCCAAAGGTTTAATTCTCCCCAAGGCAGTTGGATGCACTCTAGTGGATCTAGCTGCGTGGGGGATATTTAAATTGCCTTCCATTCCCAAGCGCACTCCAGCTGGAATGCGCTGGGGCCAGGTCTGGACTTAGGGGCCAGCCCTTTAGGCCTGAGCCTTGGCCGGCATTTTCTAGGGGGTGACAATCCTGACGCTGCCTTGCTCTGTTCCACCACCCCTTCTCCCTGCATGGCTGAAGGCTGCTATATGCAGCCAAAGCCTGCTGCCTGGGTCTCCATCCCTCACCTACCTCTGCTGCGGGACTGAGAGATAAAGCTGTTTGTTTACAAACAACTCCTCCCCATGTGAGTGATCAGAAGTTTGTTGCCTTGTAAAGAAGGTTCTTCGAGATGGCTCCCAACATTCTCACAACTGGGTTGCGCATGGCATGCTCACCATATTAAAATGAGAGGCCACGTGATGGTCTCGAGCTCCTCTAGTATAAAAAACACTCTCCCTCTCAGAATGGCAGTTCCTTCCAACCCTTTCTAGGAATATAAGAAAAAAGATCCATGCGAGGCGGGAAGGGTGGGTGTTGTGAGAATGTTAGGAGCCATCTCAAAGAACCTTGTTTACAAGGCAGCAACCTTCTGTTCTTCTTCGAGTGGTTTTTACACGGCTCTGCCGGGTGGGGGGTATGTGGGCATGTTGGTGCATGGGCGGGGTGTGCACACGCATCCCCACTCACCCTCACTCATTTGCACCCATGGAGCAACCGCTATTTCCCCCAGTTGCTCCGTGTGTGGGGAGGGGTGAGTGGGGATGTGTGTTAGGTGGGTGCGCGCGCGCACCCCCACTCACTGCGGGTGCGCATGCCACATCGTTCACGCGGGACTCCCCCACCCATGAACACGCAGCGTGGGGGCAGGGCTTAGGGTGGGGGTTGGGAGCAGGCCTTGGCTTGGGGGCAGCAGCCTGGGAAGGGTCTAGGGGCACAAAATTCCTAAGTACGGCCCTGGCTGGGGCAGAGATGTGGTGACAGTGGCTGAATTGTCCCCTACGCAGCTGGTTCCACTCTAGTGAATCCAGCCTCCTGGGGGACTTTAAACCGGCTTCCTTGCCCCAGTGTGTTCCAATTCACTTCCCCCCCCAGCTCACTCTCCTCCTGACCTTACCCGCCACCACACTCTCCTGTACCCACCTGGTCCCAGCTCACCTGACACACACACCCCATGCCCTTCTCCTGTTCAACTGGTACCAGGAGACAAACTACCCACCTTGTGACCTTGTCCTCCTCCCAACCTGCCCCCCTATTACCCTGTAGCCCCTGCCAGCCATATGTACCTCTGCCCAAGGTAATCTGACCCCCCCACCACCAGCAATATTTACCCCCCGGCCCCACCCCAGCTAACTTGCCTCCCCCACCAGCCATACTTACCCCCACCCCAGCTAACCTGACTCCCCCTGCTGTGGCTAACCTGACCCCCTCGCTAGCCATACTTACCCTCCACCCCAGCTAATTTAAACACCACCCCCCGCCATCTAGTTTCTCAGCTCTCCTTCACACTGAAGATATTTATACAAGGTTGTATATACAACGCTAGAAGAGCTACAATAGGCATACACAACTTAATGATTTCTTCTGTTCTCTTCACCGTGTCATTTTTTTGACAAAACTTTTTAATTAAAAGCACCATTCTCTACACAAAACTATCAGTGATTCCTTCACTCAGAACTTTAACTGTCTATAACATTTACATTTTGTTAAGATCCCTAACTAAAGAATATCACTACAAAAAATTTACGTTTTATTTACAACGCTAGGAGAGCTACAATAGGCATGCGCAACTTAACGATTTCTTCTATTCTCTTCATTTATTCAACAAGAACTTTTTATTAAAAACACCATTCTCTACACAAAACTACCAGCAATTCCTTCACCCAGAACTTTAACTGTCTATAACATTTACATTTTGTTAAGATCCCCAACTAAAGAATAATCACCTGCAAAAGATTTTAGTCGCAACCCCGGAAATGAAGTGACTCAAAATTCCCATGTTAAAGATAGGTGGGGATTGAATGGAAATGCCTTATCTTCTCAACTAATAGAGGTGCAATCACACCTCTCTAATGAAAGACAGTTTGTGTTTAATATGTGCTATGTACATAATTGATTATTAGTCAATTAATGATCTATGTTAAGCATCAAGAGCACAGTCCTGGCACCCCTTAGCTGGACTAGTCCAACGGGCTATTACTGGACTATTCCTGAGTAAGTGAATAGTATTGCCATCCAGCTACTGCCCCAATGAGTTTGCAGCCCACACAGGAAATGATAATATAATGCACTTAATAGTACTCTGTATAAATAATAGAATCACCATACATACTGTAGCCCTTATTTAAGGCTGAAGATTTGTAATCCATTAAATAAATAATGAGGTGAGCCTAAGATACTACTCCATTATTTAGCCTAAGCTGCATTTTTTTCTTGGCTCTTTGCATTGTTTGCGTTGTTCTTTCCATTCCCTTCTAACTTCCATGTTCTAACAAAAATGGCGATTGCTCAGAGTTTGTGAATAGACAGACAGCTGATAACATCAATACGTTCACATTCCTTGTCTGGAAAAAACTTTTTACTGAGCTATGACAAGGCTCCATATATTGTTTTTGTTCTCTGCACAACTGCAAACAGGAGATAAACGATACTTTCTCTTCATTGTTCTCTAAAGAGCCTCCTTTTAAAAATAGCAGCATGAATCCTGACACGTGCCTTAGTTGCTTCTCTATCCATTTATTCATTCTCCTGCTACGACGTCAGTCAGAAATGTGTGTCTACCTGTTGCCGTTGTTTCTTGTAAAAGGTAGAGCAGGATCTCTCCTCTTTACTCTTTGTCCTTAGTGTGTCTGCTTTGCTTACTGTACAATCCTTCATCTACTTAGCGCTGTTGCTACCCTTTCATACAAGTCCAAGTCCCATTCACTTTAGTGGGTGTACTACCATTGGTGCTAGACAGCCAAAGGATCACCCCCTTTTGTGACAATTGCTGCTTCTCCTTCACAAGCAAGCCTTTTTAACCTTCTGACCTTAACTAGATCCTTTTTTACATTCCTCACTGCTGTAAGAGGTGATATATCATAGTTGATCAATCTTTCCTTCCCATCTGGATTTCTATCCTCCCTGTCCAGATCTCTCTGGTATTCAAGACTTTTCTGTGTAGTACTAGTAGTAACCATAAATATTATCTATTGCATTTCAGTTGCTCATTACACCACTGTACAGACTATAACTTCATACCCTCCACAATTCTGAGACACGTCTAAACCAGGATCAGACCAGTATTGGTCACAGCCATGTTTTAATATAGAGAGTTGGTTCTGACATAGTTTCCTTGTTTCATAAGGATAAAGATTCCATCCCCCTGGGATAGATGTGCTCATTGCCAAAGTGTGCTAGAGACTACAATGGAGGTTGATTTACCACTACACTAGCAATTCTTAAGAGGAAAAAATGAGTCAAGAAGACCATATCAGAACCTTGATAGCACTGATTACATTTTGAAAGTAAATCTATGAAACAGGCAATATATGCCCATCCTTCCCCTGCATAGGATTCTACTGTTGTTAGTCTCAAAGAGTCATACCTTAATCCAGAAGTAACCCCAATTAATTTTGTTTATATAGCTCACTTAGCAGAATATTCATTCCTTTCCAAATGCCTGTGCTCATTTTTAATTCAAGGCAAAAACATTTTTTTTAAAAAAAGATGCAAAAAATGTAGGTACATTTAATGAACCATAATAATAGGGTGTATTACCAGAGTGTGTTGGGGGCAGTGTGCCCTGTGGAAGAAAAGTGGAGATCACTGGAGAGAGGAGGGGGCAGCAGACTAATAAGTACTTGTGCCTTTGGGTTGATAGAAACTGGTCTCCCTGTCAGTGCCAAATCCAGGGAAGTTGGGGTCCTGCGTAAAATAGCGGTGTGGGCCCCCCTCTTAGCAGGAATGTTTGGCAGACACATGCCGACTCACTCATTAGAAAAAGGAAAGTGTTACTTTAATTCATTTTCACGTATTCGGGGGCAGGACAAGATGACCACGGAGGTCTCTTCGAATCCAAAAATTCTATGATTCTAGAACAGGAGTGGGAAACCTCATGTGGCCCATGGTGAGTTTTTATTAAGGGTGGGCAGTTTGAATTGGGATTAATCCATAACAGCTCATAATGGGCTGTTGTGGATTAATCCGAAGTGAACTGCAACAGTGGGCAACATCCCCATCGTGGTTCAGTTTTAAATCTACCAAAAAATAAATAAATGTAAACTTAAAAAGCCCCATTGTGCATACGCAAAATGGCCACCAGACCAGACTGTTCCACACATGCACCATTGCCGCCATTTTGAAAAAGGGCAGCCAGTCTGCACATGCGTAGTTGCCATTTTGCGCCTGCGCAGACCGTCTGCCCTTTTCAAAAATGGCGGCAATGCTGCAGCTGCCATTTTGAAACAAGGTGCGCATGCATAGAACAGTGTGGTGGCTATTTGTGTATGCACAATGGTTTAAAATGTTTTATTTTATATTATTTTATTGATTTAAATTCAGATCCATAGCACAAATGTGTATTTACCTCTGGAAATTGCAGATATGGATTCACAATGTAACTGAATCCACAATTAAAACCAAATAACCACTCCTAGTTTTTATTTGGCCCTTTCCAGTTCCTGGATCTAGCCCCTGGATCCAGTTCCTATCCCCAGGCACTGAGAGACTGAGCTCACAGTCAGGGTAAGGGAGTAGAGATCGGGGCATGCACACAACAAGGATAGGGGACGGCAGATTAATTACCTGGACCCTCCTCTTTCCAAGAGCATCCTTTAAGCACCCCCGCCCCCAAAGTGTGGCCCTTGGAGCTTGTACTAATTTTCAGTGGCCCATAGGAGGAAAAAAGTTCCCCAACCCTGTTCTAGAACACCCCTACAGGGACCGGAGCTCTCTGTATTGCAGGCCCTGTTGGCCCATATATTGTGCATTTGTTGTTATTTCTAATTTACTCTGTGCCCCCACCCCGGGGCCTCTCTTAAATTATGCCTCCAAAAACTAGGGGAGGGAACTTGGGCGGCCTGGGAATGGGTTTGGGGTACTTGTCTCCTTTGCCCACCGCCTGGCCCAAATGCCCTTCCAGAGGAAAAAACACCCAGGACAAGGATCTTGGGACATGTGTAGTGGGGTCCAACCCCCAGGGTATAACACCCGAGTTCTGGAAACCTAATTTTTGAGGATTTATTTTAATCCAGATAAAGGTCAGTCCGGATTAGTGATCGTGTGACTGGTGAATCCGGACCGAGTTCCAGGCGCCATAGAGTGCTGCAGATAGATGTCTCCCCTCTAGTCGTCCATATCTCTATGGTATCCTGTAGTTTTCCCAGCAGTTTCTGCTTGGCACACCAAATTTAAAATCCACTGTGCCAAGCTGAAGACCCCTCCGTTTTGCAAGGTGACTGCTGTATCTCGTTACTGTCACCATACTCCCAGAAATCAGAGCGGAAGGGGATGCTGAAATCTGGTTGCACCGGACCATGGGATTTCGCAGTCTTCCTTGTGACTCCTAATCTGGATTAACCTGTTCACGCTGCAAATCAGAATTAATTCTTATTCCTGATTAAAAATGATTGTAAACAGTTACTCCTGAATAATAACCCCTAATTAATGGATATAGATTGAAAACTAATTCAGATTATTTGTGATTGTATAAAAACAGCCTCTGGTTGCTTGCCAACATTCAGGAAGGGGCATCTCACATTAGTGCAATCATGTGAAATCCCTGGTCGTGTGCACAGGGTTTTTAGCTTCATTTTTCCATTCTTCCTTTAATTCAATAACGTGATACAGAGCTGGATTTCGAGGCCTGTATCATGTTATTGAATTTAACAGGATAATGGAAAAATAATGCTAAAAGCTCTGCGCACATGAGTGGGAATTTCACGTAATGGCGCTAACATGAGTTAAACTCATGGTAGTTCCTGCCCCTCCCTGAATGTCAGCAAGCAGCCTCTGTCTTGGCTGTTGTGTCCATCAGAATAGCTTCCTCTCCAAGTATGACCACAACCAAGTGCTCCACTTTAGTGTCCTGTGGAGAAGTGCGGAGCTGCTTTTTGCAGCAGTACCCAGAAAACCAGATCAGATAGACTTGAATATACAAAAGGCTGAGGAATCTACTCTACAGCAAGAAACATAAAATCTGGATATGAAAAGCTGTGGAGTTACAGCAACCCAAAGTGAGAAAGTGAGGTTGAGGGACAGCTCTACCTCCTTGAGAGATCCAAGCCTAGGCTGTCCCTGAGCCCCAAACCTCAAATGCCATCACATATCCAAGTTAAATCAAATGTCCTCAGACACTTGCACATTATCCAGTTAAATCAAATGTCGTCACATATTTTCTCACACTCTGTTTCTCTCTCACACACACTATCTATCTCACACACAACAGTTCCCACAACATACACTCTCTCTCTCTCTCTCTCTCTCTCTCTCTCTCTCTCACACACACACACACACACACACACCACACACACGCACACACACACTCACCACTGGAAATGCAGACACAGGCACCACCACGAAGCCAGAGAATCAGTGAGGGACAGCACCATTCTACTGCAGGCATTTAAATTTAAGAACATACAAACTTAAGTAGTGCCATACTGGGTCAGAACAATGGTCTATCGAGCCCAGCATCCTGTCTCCAACAGTGACCAATCTCGGTCGCTTGCAAGAAGCAACAGGTCACAATGGGGTGATCCATTCCCTGTTGTTCACTCCCAGCTCTGAACAGTAAAAGGCTATGTCCTCCATACCTGCTTGACTAATATCCATTAATAGACCTACTATCAAGCACTTACCTAATTCTTTTTTAAACCCAGCTATTCTGGTACTAGCTTGACCAAAAATTTCCACAAGTTAATTTTGTGTTGAGTTAAAAAAAATACTTCCTTTTATTTGTTTCAAATCTGCTGTTAGTTTCATGGAGTGTCTCTGAGTTCTAGTACTGTTTGAGAGGGTAAATAACTTCACCCTCTCGTTCCACGCTGTTAATTCGTTCCACACGGCTCATGATTTTATAAAATTCTACATCCCCTTCTTCTCCAAGCTAAAGAGCCCTAACTTGTCAAGCCTCTCTTCATATGGAAGCCGTTCCATACCCTTTATCATGTTTGTGGCCCCTCTGTATTTTTCCTAGTTCTACTATATCTTTTTAGAGATGGGGTGATCAGAACTGCATACACTATTCAAGGTGTGGCCACACTATAGGATATTTTCAGTTTTATTCTCTATCCCTTTCTGAATAATTCTGAACATTCAGGTTGCTTTTTTGACCACCACCGCACATTGAGCTGAGAATTTCAATGTATTGTCCACAAGGGCTCCAAGAGCATTTTCCTGAATGGTTACCCCTAATTTAGAACCCAGAAATGTATACATATTGGATGTTTTTATTTTTATTTTTTTATCCATGCCATTGCTTTACAATCAGTGCATACTGTGTGTTTTTAAATGATCAGAGCAATGGGGGAAGGGAGTGTCAGTGGGCCACCAAGTAGCACTACCACGAGCACCCACGCAGGTGGAGTGAGTGGGGAGCACTTCAAACAGGTGGCTCCCAGCGTGGTTATTCTAGCCATGGAAGTGATCACCATACATTTGGCTGGCCCCACATGGAGCATTCCAGATTTCCTGGCATTGCTTTGTGCGTGGCCATGAGTGGGTGCTCCGTGGCTCACAGAGTGCACATCCCGCCGTTCCTGGGTAGCCATGCAGGGTAGCATCTCATCTAAAAACACCCATAGTTTGGATAATTTTTCGCTATCTGCATCACTTTGCACTGTTGTCAACATTAAATTTCATCTGCCATGGTGGGTGATTTCAGACGTTACGTGATCACGCTGAACCACAGTGAACCACGGTGAACCCCGCGGTGGGGCCAAGGCGCCCTGAACGTCTGTTCGGCGGCCGCCAGATGTTCACCACGGTGAATATCCACGCGGGGTCAATTTCAACCACGCTTCCTGGGCTACCCGAACCAATTCCCGTGGATGCGTGGTCAACGATATCCTCACCCGTGATCAACCGAAAGTAACGTCTGGATGCCAACCGCCGCCCGGGATCAAAGGAAATCATCCCCAGGCGTGGGCAATGAGCGCAACATCGCTGCCAGGCAACCGGCGTCAACACACGCACCGGAGGGTGATTTAAAGGGGAAAAAGCGGCTTGTCAACGTGGCGGGATGGAGCGAGGAGGGAGGAGGGGGAAGAGAGAGGTGGCAGGGGAGAGAGCGAGGGGCGAGGAGGAGGGGGAGGCGGGGGAGGCAGGGGCACTGGCGGGGGTGGGGGTCACGCTGAACATGGAGGTGGTGGCAGGGGGAGAGCACCAGCAGCAGCCAGCACAGGACACCCCTGGGACAGCAGCTGGGCTGGCGCCGGAGGAGGCACCCCACAAACGGGTAATGGGGAGGAAGGGCAAGGGGAACAGGGGGCAATGGGGTGGCAAAGGGGGGACAGGGGCACGGGCACACACCCCCGGGGGGGTGCCCCGCGAGGCCGTACTGACCGCTAATGACCCGCAACCCCTCCCCCACCCCTGTCTCCCCCAGACACGGAAAACGGCCCGGGCGGGCGACCCCCCGGAGCACACCAGGCCAGCCCAGCCGGAGGTGCACCAGGAAGGGCTGGAGGAGGAGGAGGAGGAGGGAGAGGACCCAGCGCGGAGAGGAGGGCGGAAGGCATACCACTGCGGGGGCCAGTGGGGACACAAGGAGACCAGGGACTTTATTCGGATATGGGGGACCCTCGAGTACCAACTGGAGCTTGCGCTCAACCAGCGCAACGAGCAGGTGTACCGGGACATAGTGCGGGACATGGAGGTGGCGGGGCACACCCAGACAGTGGCCCAGTGCTGGTCTAAGGCGAAAGAGCTGCGGAGGGGGTACAAGGCGATCCAGGACAATAACAGGAGGTCTGGCCACGGAGCCCGGACAGCCCTGTACTACGATGCCCTGGACTGCTTCCTCCACATGAAGGGGTCCATAGTGGCCCCACGGCTCATTGGAAGCGCTGTGGAGCAGGGCAGGGAACGTGTGGAGGTACCCCCTCCCCTCGCC
>QEPC01005340.1:3313761-3324293 GCA_003113815.1 Sphenodon punctatus
GTGAAAACAGACATGACGCTAACCACCCTTTAACCACCCTTGGTGGTTATTTATGCATGTTGCAGGGCTGTATTGGTGCCCTATGCAGCCCTGAAACATGCATAAATGACCACCAAGGGTGATTAAAGGGTGGTTAGTGTCATGTCTGTTTTCACCCTTTGGGTGTTTTCAAATGTGACAATAGCCCACATTTCCACACTTGGACCTGTGTGGAATTGCGGGCACATCAGAAAGCGCCGCCAGATGGAAGCCTGGGCCGTTCCCAAGGTGGTGTTGGCACTTAGCCTGGGATGTGACTCGGGGACATCCCTTTTATTATATATATAATTTATTCACAGGCATTGGCCTCTGCCATAGCCAAATAAGGGAAAACACAATAAAATGTTTAAAACAATCGACCATACAGACATTTAGCATATACATTTTCCCAACAGGGGGATATCTCAAGTGGTCTAAAAATATATATAGAAAATAACTAATATGAACAGATATACCCGTCTGAAAATCTAATCAAAGTCAGCCACAGAAGCTCTTTTCCTTTCTCCCCATTTATTCCCACAATCAATGAACTAAACAAATTTAATAAATAAAAATATGCCACTATTCATTATCCAGGCCTTGGCTCAACAGATTGCCTTTATCAGAAGTAGAACTTGCATTTTGTCTTTGTTTAGCAATCAAGTACAAATATGTTGCTACTGTTTCCAGATCGAGGGGCTGTTTGCGCCAAGGCCGCTTTACTTAACCAGGTTGGGATTCCCCCACAGTGCCGGGTGCCATGGTGGCCACCATTGGCCACCATGTCTTCCTGTCAACCGGTTTGGGGGGTGGGGGGTGGGCTGCTGCTCGCAGCATGGGGGTGGGGTCACGCGGACAGACATCTGTGTGTCTCCCCGCCTCCTCCTGGCCCAGCCATCATAACGTTTGTTCGACAGCCAGGCCAAGTCTTGGCTGGAGTCATGGCTTCCACCACCAACCGTGGAAGGCTGTGGGAGCCATCATGTCTGAAATCACCTTTTGTGTTGTCTGTAAGTGTGTGTGTGTGCATATAAATATTTTATATTTATAAATATATGTGTGTAATAAATATTAATTAATTACATATAATTAATTAAATTAAGCAACACTGGTCTCAGACTCTCAATACAGATCCCTGGGGCACTCTACTATTTACTTCTCTCCATTGCGAAAACTGACCACTTAGTCCTATGCTTTGCTTCCTATTCTTTAACCAGTTACCAATCCATGATAGGACACTGCCTCCTAACCCATGACTATTTACATTTCCTCAAGAGTTTCTTGTAAGGGACTTTATCAAATGCCTTCTTAAAATCCAGATACACTGTATCAACTGGCTTACCCTTATCCACATGCTTTACATCCTCAACAAATTCCATTAGATTAGCCATAACTCGCCTGGCAGCTAAGGAAAATGGTGACAACTCTACCCCCTTCCCCAGTTGTTGAGAAGCTGAAATGCCAGTGGGGTGCAGAGTGATCCAGGAGAGAAGACACCTCCTTAATTTTGCCACAGATGTGATGGCTACAGGTGGGCTGTGTCCCACCCTAGCAATCTATTTTTAAGCACATGGAGAACAGGCATGTAACATTTGTAACTTCAGCTCTGCTTTATGGTTTTATTACTCTATTTAGAACAAAAAGCAGAACCACAGGAAAGATTGAGTGAATGGGCAAGATCCCGCTGTGTGTGTAGTGAGTGCTGGGGGCTGATGGGTTTCAGTCTGTTCAGTGAAATTTAATTCTCAATTCTATATTTAATTCTGGTTTTGGTCCCGCATCAGCTGTTTGGAAGGCCAGGTGAGTGCGTACCTTCAGGGGACCCGCCATCAGCTGTTTGGCACACACACCCAGGGTAGGTGAGCACACTCCTCCAGGCCCCCCCCCCATCAACTATTTGGAGCAGCTCCTCCCAGGGGCCCAATCCTGCTGGGCAGCAGGGGTCCAGGAATCCTGTTCCACGTGGGCAGCTCCTCGGCCGACTCATGGTGTGGAGTGACTTGTGATGGCAGCCACACACCCCTGGATTCCGGGGGGGGGGGGGGAGGGGCTGCTTGTTTGAACTGCCCTCCCCGGTACGGCCAAGGGATCCAGCTTATCCTCGTCTCATTTGTTTTCACCCCATGTTGCAACAGTTTAAGCTGGGGTAACACCAATGAAATCAAAATGGCATAAACCAGCTGTATTCCAAGAGAAGATTCAGACTTCCCTGTGTCTCTCTTGCTGCCAGCAACCCTCGAGTGCCCATTGTATTGTGGAGAGTTTTACCATTGCACTAAGCTTCATTATAAAGCACCTAAATCTATGCAGTCATTCATTTCAACAGGAAATTTGTTGCACTGGCACCAAAGTAAATCATTCTAATTTTATTATTACTAAGAGAACTTACTGGTTAAGTCACAAACACGCTAGAGTTTGGAAAAAAGATAAACTGCTGTATGTTTGTGTGTGTGTGCG
This sequence comes from Sphenodon punctatus, assembly GCA_003113815.1. Lineage (NCBI taxonomy): Eukaryota > Metazoa > Chordata > Lepidosauria > Sphenodontia > Sphenodontidae > Sphenodon > Sphenodon punctatus. Next base: position 3,316,237 of record QEPC01005340.1, read on the forward strand.
CGCGTGTGCATACATAAAGTTTCCAAGTTCTTTTTATGTATCTTTATGCTTTAAAATAATAGATTCAAATTACCATCACAATCATGAGTTAATCCTATGCAGTTTGCCTCTCTCTGAATAAATGTTCCTTTGAAAAGCCTCCAAGAGAGCGTCGTATCATTAGCTACATTTTTGTATCATACATATGTTAAAATGTATGCTAATTAGATCTAAGCTTTGGCAGTTTTATGCATGAACCTTGAAAAAGCTGCATGCAGGGTTTGTTTTTTTATAAAGCAAAAAGTATTTTCTAATATTATACAGCTCTCCGTAGACAAAAAGAACAATACACATGCTATTTGGTGCAATATTTTCAAGATAAAAAAACATTTCAGTTAGTTATGTAAAGTAATAATCCAATTGTTGTTTCATAATTTAATTCCTGCAAGGTATTAATGGCCTGATTTTCAGAAGTGCTGAACAGCCAAAAAAAATGCCACTTTAGTCAGTAAGTGGAAAAAACCAAAACTGCTTATTTCCAAAACCTGTCAGAGCAGCTATCTCAACTCTGTGACAAGGGTGTAAGTGTACATGAAGTTAAATAAAATATACACTTTCTTTCTAAATGTAATGAATAGCGCAGGTTTACTGGCCTGTCCTCTTAAAGAGACTGTGGTTTAAAAACCCAAACCGCTCAATGGCACGACTCACAGAATTTAAAGCTGTCAACATGCTGCCACCCTAAAACAACTTGCTCCAGAGTATTCCCAGTGTGTTACTCTGGAGTAGACGGTTATAGAGTTGTGATTATAATGAGGTAAAGAAAACAAATACTCATTTTCTATTTGGCAAATTTAGTCCCTGATCCTATTATATGCATATGCTTAAGCCTTTACACGCCATGAGCAGTGCCACTGATTTACAATGTGTAAAGCTGAACACACTTTAACACAAAATATGGGTTAAATGTGGTTGACCAAATATAGGACTTCTGATTAGCAGTGATTTTATACTGTGCTGCTGTACAATTGCTGGGTGAGTATTACAGACGACGTGTGTAGTCTATGGTGCATATGTTTACAGAGGATATCGTCATTAATAATATGAGTTTGATACTCAAATGCTGATTAGCCAAGTTTATAGTGTGAAATACTGAACTCTGCGAGATTTTTGCCAGGGACTTCTACAAAGTCGAACTTTCACCCATAGGCTGTTTTTACACAGATGCCCCCCTCCCCCTTGGTGTTCGGGTAGGTGTGTGGCGGGGGGGCGCCTGTGTAAATGGCAGGTGGTGGATGGGTGTCCGCTCGGTGTCTGCCTGTGTGAACACCGAGTGAGATGGGTGGGGGTACATGTGCGCTTCTGTGCCACCTCCACCTCCACCCATTGCACACCCATCTCCATCCATGGAGCCCTCCGGAAAACCAGAGGAGGCTCCGTGTGTGGAGGTGGGTGGGTGTCCGTTTACATGGCCACCCACCCACCTCCACCCACCATGGCCACCCACCTCTGTCTGTGTAAAAAGGGCCATAGTGTGAGAGTTAACGTTAATAATAAGAGGATGGCCATTTGTGGTCATTTCTTATACATTCAAAAATCATTAGGCAAATACTAAATATGGGCAGAAATCTGCAACTTTCACTTCCAGTAAACTACTGGCATAAGTAAGGATTAATCCCTTGAGTAAAGGTTTCAAGAGGAACCCCCACTAGACCAGCAGTCAGTGCAGCATACATAACCACAGCTTTTCACTGAAAGAGGGGGGGTATGCCTAGGGTATCAACTGCTATATGTGGAGAAGAGACACCAGCAAAGTATTGCTGTAAGTCATTCCAAGATGTACCCAGCTCTAAGGTTAACAACATAGGAATTTCACAGAAAACATAATTCATATGTACATATTTAATGTGATCTGATAAATATGTAGCAGTACTGCTACTCTATTTCCCCAGTGATTTAGGTAAGGAAGACCTACATACATTTTCTGAGAGACAATAAGAGTAAATGGGGCAGGTCTGCTAACATGCACAAAAGGCATACTAGAGTCCGTAATGTTATTTAAGTCTGGGAGTGTTTTTAATTAACAATATAGTTTACACACACTCTGAGCATGAGCTGATGAGAAAAACCTGCAGGAGCGGCAGCAAAGAAGAAACTTTCTAAATAAAAATGACAGATTGTATTCCTTTCAGTAACAGCAAGTTGACGTAAGATGAATACTATTCTGGGACTTCTTTCCAACAGTTGTCTGTGTCTGAGTTTCAAACACATTTATATGCTGGTCTTTGTTAACAGCAGTAAATACCTCATGGTTGCCAGGAATACCTTATTTTGCATTGATTCTGCCTAGCCTTCGCATTGCACATTCCTTCTCCGCATAAAGAAAGTTAGAAATATTGCAAATGATGGTTTGTAGGGATCCTGCTCTCTGACCTTTATCTGCATTTAACAGCAGCTTAAATTCCACATTTTGTTCGGCATAGTAAGCACACAAAAGTCTTCTAAATAGGCCCCTAGAAGCTTCTATTCAATGTCTGAGAGTTGTTCCCATTGAAAGAGCATTTTCTCCCACATTTGGTTGTTTTAGGAGTAAAGTGTTACTTACGGCATTTTTAGTTTTACTCTATAGATTCCCCCCCTCTGCCCCTTTTTAGATCTTTTAATGAGGAGCAGAAATGCTAATGGCCTGTTGGTGTATTTCTTCCCGTGGCTTTCTGCCAAGCAGAAATAAGTCAACAGTCAAAACATTAGCAGTTTTTATGTTTCACGATTTACCATAAAAATAATCTGAATGGGAACCTAAAAAAAAATGGACTGTTTCTCAAACGTTTTAGTAAACCGTCCTCTTTCCATCTGCCCAAACATTTATCAAGAAGAATGCTATTTTTAGCTGTGTTAACTTCTTATTTACACAACTTGTGTCCAAACCCTTTCTTGGTTATATTAACAAGTAATAATTTTAAAAAATATTATTAAGCAACTGAGCATGTATTTCCATGAGTAGATAAAATAAGCAAATAAGGAGAATATAAACATACCAATATCTGATCATTAGTTTTTTCCTTTTGTTTTACATTTAAACTGCCATTATATATCAATTATGTAGACTGCAGATTTTTGAGAGAATTTAGAGAATAATTTTGGTATTTTAAAACAAGTAAATTGTTGACATGGAAGTGCTGTCATTTATATGTTGGATATTTGAAAGTATAAACAATACTGAAAAGTATAAGGTAAAATTAAAAGACACAAAATAATTGAATGAGAAAAAGATATTTTCTGCTGTTAATTATACAAGCTGGGAAACAAGGCTCCAGCAGTTATGAATATGCTTAACTTGACTACTGTGAGCACATGCATAAATTGCTGAAGGACTGGGAAACTGGGCTCTCTGTCTAAAAGAAATGCATAAAATAGACAAGCACAATAAGGTCCCAAACCACATGCTTAACTTTGCACACTGTCAAGTCAATGGGGCTACTCAGAGAGCTTGATTCTGCAAGGCACTGAAAACTCACCGTGACACTTTAAACACATGTCATCCTACTGAAATCCATAGGACTAGTCATACACTTAAAAGTATTTTGCCTTATTCATAAACACCATAGGATGCAATGCTCCATTCCGTCCTTAGGCAAAGTTCTTGTCCTCTTTTAAAAACGATTTCAACTTTTTGGTGGACAAACTACAGTGCACTTATCAGGAAGCCTTTTGGGTAAGATCAATGTTACTACTTGTTCTTGGAATAATTGATAGTAGTTGCTGTTAGTCTTTACAGCTTAGAAACTACCATCCAAAAACCACTTAACATCCCACCAAGGTAAGTGGGGCTAGACTGGAGGAAGCTGTTTCAGGATTGCAGCCATAATGAATAACCAACCCTTCCAATTTAGGATCAAAAGTATAATAAAGCCTGCAAAACTCTTAGCTACATTACATAGAGGGAACATCTCCACAAATGTCTTAATGTTCCAGATCTGCACCAATAATAAAATTCCCTTCAATGACTATGTCCTAAATTAATAATGTGTAGATAGTGCTGACAAAATATTAGATTTCATGAATTGTATGTTCTCTAATAGTTCAGAATTTTGAAAACACAGTCAAATCATCTGTATTTAGGTATATACAAAGACTTTATTCATGTTTTAATTAAATAGTAATTTTCAACTGAAAGGCATGTCTAACTGCTCGCATGACTGCAGTGCAATTGCTGTTAACATAACTCTGTAGACATTTCTCTAGACCAGATTTTAGCCTACGGGATAAACGGATTCAGAATGGGTGCACAATAACGAGCCCTATGACCCAAGCTCATTCTCCCCACCCAAGCCCGTCAGGCTCAAGTTGGATTGGGATCCTCAGTGATGGGAGGCCAGACTTGCCATGGATTGCCATGATGTCACAGTGTTCTGTGAGGGGCAGGGCCACATCAGAAAGGGGGCAGGGCAATGCCTTAGCTTTACCCCTTTTCTGGAATAGCCCTGCCCTTTACAGATGACTGTAATGTCACTGCACTCAGTGAGGGTTTGGCCATGTTGGAAAGGGGGTGGACTATGAACTTTGATGTCTCTCCCCTTTGCCTCCTGAGCAGTGTGATGTCATATGGGTTCCATAGCAGGTGGGACACCTGTACACATTCATACGACCCAGACTCAGGCTGGGGTTGGGCCCACTGCAGTTGCAGTCAGAATGGGCTCAGGCCCAAATTTGGGACCTGGGCACGGCTTTAGGCTGGATCGTGCTTCACAAGCATTATCCTGTGTAGGGGAACGTGCAGCTTTTCAAAGACCTGAGAGAAAGGTTCAAGGGTGAAAGGGAGGAGACCAACATCTGGCGTAATGTATCATTGACCTAAACCAGATTAAAAGATGTGGGATTTCCACCCTGGCTGCCTACCTACCTCCACTTCCACAAAAAACAGGGTACTCAATGTGTGTAGTTTGTTCCACTATTAATGCTTTTGTTGCTTTATGCCATTACCCAAATAATCATTATAAATACATATCATGATTTATAATCAGGTTTATAATGAGATGGGGGTGTTTATAAAAATATGCTCCTAAATGAATGAATATGAATAGTTTATTACGACCTTAGCTTCTGCCATTGGTCAGACAAACAAAGAATCAAATAAACAAATAACAAACAAATGGGACAAATAACAAACAACACATAACAAACAAACATTCAATTCAATTAACAATTTCCAAGATACATCCATCTGGACTTCAGCAAAAATTCTCTCTCCCATTTCATACCTAGCATGAACTAGTGCAAAAGAAATACCTTCATAGAAGTCACTTTAATCACATTCCATATATGGCTTCTAACAATAGCCTTGAATTCCAAGGAAACATTCATCTAGTTAGATCTCTCCTTAGACACTAGGAGAAGAAAGGTGGAGACCACCACCAAATCATCTATATGAGATAGATTAAGTAGATACCTAAAAGGATCAGCAGCTGCAACATCCCTATTTCTTAAAAGTCGGGTCAGCCAGGTGTCCCTCAATTGCGTATAATGCCTACATCTGAAAAGAAGATGTTCTATAGTTCCTACTTCCGTTAACTCACAAGAGCACAGCCGATGGCTGTACTGAATGTTCTGATACCTGCCCTCAACAACTGCTGTATGGAACAGCTGGAAACGGAGTAAGGTGTACATACGTCTTAGGGATTTATTGGTAAGTAGGTCCAGATAAGGTTCTAACCTAGGATATATTTTAGTTTCCCCCAATTCCGGGGCCACCTTCCATGCCCGAAGGATTGCGAAATCCTTTTGAAGAGCAACATCTGACAGTCTGGTAAACACCTCGTTTTTAATAGAGGTAAATGTTTTCCCTTGAAAATAGGAAAAAGAGAATCCCAGTTCCCTGATCATAACAACCAGATAATTCAACCAGGGGTAAACCCTGGAACCCTCATACATAAGTTTTTCTTTCAGACATCTAAGTGGGAGAGAGTCCTGGGGAAGACCTATGAGCCTGATCCAAAAGCCCAATAGAGTCCTCATTGCGAGATGTTCAATAGAAGGCACATTTACTTCCATTCTTGCCACCGCCCCAGGGACACTATCACAGATTCCTAAGACTCTGCGCAAAAATCTATTCTGAACCCTTTCCAAAATAACTATATTAGGCATTGGAATTATTTCCAGTCCAAACATAAGCATGGGCTGTATTTTGGTACAGTGGACCTTAATAATGGTAGCGATAGTAATTCCGGTAGATTTCCGGAATGCTTTAAGGACAGTGTTTGTGGCAAGCTGTGAAACGGAAGCCCTTCGTGAAACATGTTGGGCCCAGGCGCCTTTTGATGAGAAGAGAACTCCCAGGTAGGAAAACGAAGAAACCACTGAAAAGTGGCTGTTCCTTATGGTCCAACCAGATAACCGACATTTCCTCCCCACACACAAGATCTTAGATTTTGCGCAGTTTAATTTTAACCCATTAAATAAACAATAGTCCATCAGGGCTTCTATAGCAGCTTTCAGGCCTTTTTCTGTTTGTGAAAAAATCACAAGGTCATCTGCATATTGTAACGCATGTAATCGGTATGACAAGATGTTAGGCGGATGTGGGTTCCTTAACTTTAAATACTCCAGCAAATCCGAGACATATACATTAAACAAGAGGGGGGCCAAGACACAGCCCTGGTGCACCCCTCTTTCAATAGGAATGGCGTTGCTATAAGGGAGGCCAGGACTCCCTTTAACCTTCGCCACATTGGATTCATGAATTTGCACCAAAAGTGCAAGCAGCTGCTCTGGCAAACCCATAGCCCTTAGTTTGATCCAGAGTCTTTCCCTAGGGACCATAGCGAATGCTTTAGTAAAGTCCATGAATGCGAGGAAAAGTCTACCTTTTCTTATCTTAGCATATTTATCGATTAGATGCGACACAATAAAACAGCAGTCCATTGAAGATCTCTTTGTTCTAAACCCGAATTGTTCTGCCGGAATAACTTCCTTATAGTCTGCCCATTCCTGCACTTGCTGGAGAACCAGCGTCACAAAAAGTTTCTCCAAAACAGACAGCAAACTAATGGGCCTGTAACTCCCTGGGTCCAGCCGATCTCCCTTTTTATATATGGGGACTATCCAACTTATTCCCCAGTCCCTAGGAATTTGACCTTCTTGGAGCACATCTCTGAACAATTTGGCAAGAATTCCAGCCCACCAAAACGGCGCAGCCTGTAATACCTCAGCTGTTATAAAGTCTGGGCCTGGTGCCTTATTTTTCCTCAAGGCCATTATCCTCTTAACTAGATATGATTCCTGAATATCAGGAACCTGAAATGTAGAGGAAAGGGCTTGCGCCTCTGTAGTGGGGCGAATATCCGCAGTAGACAGAAAACACCCCACATATAACTCCCCCCAAAAGGATGCTCCTAAATGAATCCGATTCCAACAGAACAGCCCAGCATAAGCCTATCAAAGAGTTGTTTGTAGGGTCTCTTCATATACAAATGCCCAATTTCACATTTCTAGAACTTGCCTCTACACTATGCTCTCTGGGGGTGATATCAGATGTTACGCAGTAGCTACTGATACAGGTTGTGAACATGCATTTGTGACATGAATCAGGCCTGCCACATAACTGCTATAGGTTTGCTTCATATGGTAGGCCCATGTTTATTTGAATTTATTTATTTATTTATTTATTTATTTAATAATAATAATAATAATAATAATAATAATTAATAATAATAATAATAATAATAATAATTAATACATAGTTTTATTTGTTTAGCCTTAGGCCATAACAACATAAAATATAAATACAAATACATCTAGAAAAACAGAAATAAAATACTATAAAGTAACAACATAAAATCGCAAAATTATAATTCCATTATGGCTATTAAACACTAGGGGTGGGACCCCGGGCCCATTACCGGTTACCGGATTTACCGGTTATCGGTTTCACGAAAACCGGATTCCCGGATTAAATCCGGTATACCGGTACCGGATTTATTGCATTGGTTTCAATGGGGCGCTGTGTCCCCATTGAAACCAATGCAATAAATTAAAATAAATTCCCTCCCCCTCCCAGGCTGCGCGGGTGGAAGGGGGGA
>QEPC01005340.1:3327165-3343363 GCA_003113815.1 Sphenodon punctatus
GGGGGGGGGCTCGCCTCGGGGTCTCACTCTGTTCTATCTTTTTTACAACAAAAAGCCAGGCTGGGCAGGGTGGGTGGGGGGTGTCCCCCCTTCCACCCGCGCAGCCTGGACTCGGGGAGGGTTTTTTTTTTTTAAACAGTTTGGCTGGGGCTTTAATTTTTTTTTACATTGCAGCCATTTTTAAATGGCTGCAATGTAAAAAAAAACGGTACACTGAAATCTGGTACCGGGGGCCGGATTACCGGGCCGAATCCGATAATGCCGGTACGCCCGATACCGGCTTTATCGGATACTGGTAGATCCGGAATTCCCATCCCTATTAAACACCTTATGGCTATTAGCCACCTTCGTAGTCTCTAAATCTGGCCCTCTATTGTCACCTGCAAAAATGGCTCAACCCTTGGGGATAATAATTGGAAAAAAAAAACATAGGGAAACCTAGGCCAGATAAGCCAATACCTACAAATCTGTAAAGCAGAGGAAAAAGTTCAACATTCCTAGATTTATAACAATACTTGTGCCCCGTGTCGACAATTGCGCTGTCAAAGAATCATTAGGGTAAGCAACCTCAATATTCTTTACTTTCTATTCAACGAGAGAGCCATCAATGCCTTGCCCTTCTCGGGGTTTATGGCGGCACATTTGGCCCCTGTGTGACACTTATATAATACCTTACCCTTCTCGGGGTTTGTGGCGGTACTTGGCCCCTGTGCGACACTTATATAATACCTTACCCTTCTCGGGGTTTGTGGCGGTACACTTGGCCCCTGCATATCACTAAACAAAATTCGGAGACAATAGCCTATGCCTACAATTCCCAAGGGGTATTAGAATGGCTTATCTTTCCCGGGAATTTTTACATCACTTTTGTCCCCTACACAGCCCAATCTTCAAATATTGATTTATTTATTTGAATTTGTAATCCTGCCATATCCTAAGGGTTAAAGGCAGGTTACAATGCCTAAAATCTTAAATAGAGAAAAAATAAAACAAGTTAAAAACCCTAATCTCAAACCTCTCAAAAACCTCTCCCCTCCTGCCAAATAAAATATGCCGAATATTGCCGGCCCATTGTGCAGAGCAAGCCCTTTCAGGTAGTTAGGGTAATGTTTCGTAATGCTTTCCCCTTCCGAGTGAAGCTGGAGGGAAGCGGGGGCTTACCTGAGGCAGTGGGTCCCTACGAGCCAGTGAGTTAGCAGGGCTGTGGTGGGCCCGTGCTCATGTCCCAATAATGGGCCTCCTTAAAGGGGGTGGGTCTCCAGGATCAGGAGGCAAAGCTTATTTATGAAGGCAGCACCTCTACAACTCCTAGTGACCCCAGTCCCTGAGCGGTAGCAACTCTGCCAGGAAGAAAGTTTTAAGAGTAGGTTGGAGTGGGGCCAGCAGTTCACTCCACCCACTCTGAAAACTTCCTCCTTGGCAAGGCCTTTTGCAAGTGGTCTAAGCACTGCTAGGAAATTTGCAGTGGGTGGGAGCAGAGTGTTGTCTTCACTCCTTCCCCCTCTGAAAGTTTCCTAGCAGCACATAAGTCGCTTGCAAAGGGCTCCCTCGGTGTCCAGGGCCTGGCTCAAGTGTGAGCCCCCTTGTTCCATGATAGCTCCCTGCTAGGAGTGGTAGCAAGATATTGGGAGTAGCAACAGGGGCAACAGTAGTGTTGCCTTGGAAGGACCTTGGAAGCAGCAGCGGGCCTAGGAGCAGCATTGGCGGAAGCAGTAGTGTGGTTCTGCTGCTGCTCCCAGTAACCCCCCCTTATCATACCAGCTATTGGGTAGCCGTTGTGTTTAAACAGCTACCCTGTTGAACTGGTACATCTGTTCAACAGGCATTTGTCAGCACAGATTTAGTTTTCCCCATAGATATAATAATGTCTGTTAGCTCCCTAGTGACCTCCTTCACTTGCACCAAACCAGCTCCAGGACTGATCCAGCTCTGTTACCCAATGCTGGGGTGCAGCTCCCATGTCTTACCTGCCACTTCCACCAAATGCTTATCCCCTCATGCCAAATGCCTGGCCAAATAAAAAAATGCCTTATATTACCAGCCCATTGTGCAGAGAACGGCCTTGCAAGTAGTTAGGGTAATATTTGCACATTCTCCATATGCAGAAGTTCTCTTCAACCTCAACCCAGCTCTGAAACAGAATGTGCAGTGTGGGGGAGGAGCTGGTTGGAGTCAGGGTGAGGCGGGACAGGAGCAGCAATAACAGGAAGCAGACAGTGCTGATGCTGCTACATTGCACCCCATTCCAGCTGAGCTGCACTATGCTGCCAATCCGGCCGCTGTGTCCGATTCCGACCCATGGTCTGGGCTACGGCCGTGGTTCAACTAACCACGCTTTTGGCGATGGTCCCCGGACCAGCCTTAAAAGTGTGGTTATTTTGATTCCCGCCGGAGGTTCACTGTGGTGAACATCTGGCGGGCATCAAACAGACGTTACAGGACCATTCCCCACCACAGGATATTGTCTGTGGTTGAGCGTGATCTCGTAACGTCTGAAAATACCCTACTTTTAGGAGCCAGGACTCAAACTGGCATCACTGGGGTTTTAGGGTGGTGGTCAGCTCCTCAGCAATACTGTTGTACCTTGCCTTTGGCCCAGAACTTGCCCAATAGGTCCCTGGTTCCACCTTTCACCATACCTCCTTAGCTTCTGGATTGGTTGCCTGCCCAGATAAAGGCTGTCCAGCATCCACAGGGAGCAGGACATATCAGTGTTTTGTATTCCTGTCTTTTATCTGTGCCTAGTCTGCTCTGGCCCTCCTCCTTCCTGTTCCTGTCCTGTTGCCAAACCTGTTCCCAAGCTTTTACGTGCATGTACCCCTGTTCCTGTCCTGGACCTCATAACGATCATGGAAACTTTGGAGTAGGAACCAAAGTTCTTCTTCAAGGATCTCCGCGAGTCTCACTAATGGAATTCACTTCCTGCTCCACAGGTACCGGAAAAACCTCTTGTCAGCAGTCTCCAGGCAGAAGAAAGCTTGGAAAGAACTAGAATAAGGTGAGGGCTCTGCCCCCCCCCTCAGGGAAAAGTGCAAGCTCCAGATCGCGCGAGAGCGGGAGGCTATAAAAGGGGGTGGAGCCCTCACTGCCTCAGTTCCTTCCAACCACGCCGCATTGGAAGACCTCTGTGCTTTTCAGCACCGTCAGTAGTTTAAAAATAGTAAAGAAGAAAAAGTAGGAACTCTTTAGAAGTTGTCTACTAACATCACCTAGATAGAGACTTGGCTTTGCCCGCTCTCGGGGCCTCCCCGGGGCTCGTCGTCTTCGTTGGGCCGGCAAAGCATGCCCAAGCAGCCAGGCTTTAAGCGCTACGCTTCTTGCCCAACCACGCTTTCGGTGAGCGACTCTCACGATCTTTGCCTCGACTGCTTAGGAGAGGCCATAACACCAGGACCTGCCCCTACTGTGCTAAGCTCTCCTCGCGCACCAAACGAATGAGGGCCCTGCGGCTGCAGGAGATCCTGATGAAGAGAGCTCTTCAGGGTGGGGAGGACAGGCCGCTGCCACTCTCCTCCCGTGTAGCCCTTATGGATTCACCTGTGGTCCCTATCGCAAAATTCCATGGCCAGATTCCTGCTGATAAAACTCTGGCACCAGTGGTGCGAGTGGGCTCTCCCGCACATGCTGTGCCTGCCGGTACTGCGGTGTCCGCCGGTACTGCTGCCGCTTCAACCAAGGAGCGCCACAGATGCCCAGACGAGCACAAGAAAAAGAAAAAGAGATCCCGGAGTGCCGATGAGGCGACCCTAACCTGCCCACTCCTGGTCGAGACTCTTTTTCTCAGCCGGCACTGGGACCTTGCACGCCACTTCTAACTGCTACCTCGACCCCTCCGACCCTGGCTAGGGTGAAGGCTACTCCAGTACCGCCTACTTCTGCCACCCCGGCTCCTCCAGCCCTGCCTAAGGCTAAGGCGATCCCGGTACCGCTGGTACCACCTGATGCACCTACTCCGACGGGAGCGTCGGCACTGTCGGGATCTATCATGCAGCGAACGTCCATTGGGCATGTCGGCTACTCGCAGCCTGCCTCCCAGCTGATCCAAGGGCACCATCGGTCCCGCTCCAGCTCACGTCACAGAGAGGGAGCCTCAGAGTGTGAGGCCCCAACTGGACCTGACCTCCAGGAGTTTCCCCATAGGAGACCACTCCGGATCCCCTTTTATAGCCTCCCGCTCTCGTGCGATCNGGGAGGGTGGGGGAGGGTTTGGGGTGGGAAAGCTGGGGGGGGGGGGAGGGAGGGAGGGGCGGAGCCCTCACCTTATTCTAGTTCTTTCCAGGCTTTCTTCTGCCTGGAGACTGCTGACAAGAGGTTTTTCCGGTAGTGAATCCCATTAGTGAGAATTCGCGGAGCTCTCTCGAAGAACAGAGTTACTGGTAAGTAACCTCTATTTACCACGTAGTGTTGCATGTACTTATTTCAATTTGTATCCCACCCTTTCCCTTAGGCTCAGGGTTGCTCACATTTCAACTTATTAATATTCAACTAATTAACTGAACTACTAATCCTCACAACAGCCCTGTGAGGTAGGTTAGGCTGAAATATCTGCGGTGGGCCCAAGGTCACCCAGTGGGTTAATAGCTAAGGTGAGTGTTGAACTGGGGTCCTCCCTCTACCTCTTAGTCCCATTATTGCGCTCTTAACCACCACACCACACTGGCATGGGGAGAAAAGCTTAAATGTAAAGCAGACTTTTCTGCTTGATGCAACCATATTGTTATGTAGAGTTCCCTGATCTGAATTAAGTAAATTTCATTGTTTATAACAAATCCTACAAGCATAGTCGCTGCATGGCCACAGCTATTACAGATCTGACCCTGTTCCTGTGTACTTGTTCTGCTCTTACCTCCTAGACCCCATCCTGACTTTTCCCCTGGCACCAGGTCCTCTTGACCTTGGCTCTCTAGGACTCAGTCCAGAAGTTCACCCATATCCCAGACTGTAGACCTTTACATTGCAGCGTAGTCAGCATAAGTCAATTTGTCTCTGTCTGAGCCAATATGACGATGTCCATTCTCTTCCTCATTCCTGAGGGCTAAAAGATCTCTGGATAGGCAGACAATTTCCTCCAGTCTTACCTGCTCAGGGTTATTCTGCTGCATTGTAGAACTGGCAGCCCAGCCCAGATTTCTAAATCATTAATCCATCAATAAGGAGGATGACCTTTTGATATCTTTGGTAGGACTGAAGTGCTTATTAAACCACCTGCTTATATAACATTGCCATAGTAAATGCTTTCACCACCTGATGGCATTTGAGTTCTTTTCACACACCTATCTTGGCCCAGAGTGATTCTAATCTGTCCACCTAACTCCCAACACTTTGTGGTAAAATCTCATTTTAAAGGTTTCAATTAATTTCTGATCAATGGTGCATTTTTTCCCACACCTATATGGTATTGCCAGCTCTACTGGCATTCTTCTCAACTGAATCTGGAAGTCCTTACCTAAAATGTGATCTTTCTATAACTGGTTCAATTCCTTAGCCCCTGAAATGTAAACTTTTTCTTTCTGAACAGTTGATGTTACTGTCCTCATGTTCTCGCCCCCCCCCCTTACAGCCATAATTTTGATCCTCAATGTGCTTATCGCCAAGTCAGCTTACTGAGGAAATCTATCGAGTTGACATAGTCCAATAAGGTCCAATAACCATTAGAACCATCATTTCATGTCCAAATACCAGTGTTTTGGTACCATTTTGGAAAGGAGGTTGTGTCGAATAGAAACTTCCTGATAATCATCATCATGCTATTGTCACTTTGAAGGTAGATTCACTCTTCATGTAGGTACACTACTTGAAAATTGCACCTAATGCAGAATGCATCTGCCCACTTGTTAATCAGTGCCATATTACTCCTATGCTCCATACCGATATCCAGGCTGCCTACATTGGGTGTTTTCTATGGGTGTGCAATTTGTTTTCATTTTTATGAAAAAGAACGAAAAAGATAATAGCGAAATAACAAAAATTGTTTTCGTTAGTATTTTAATTATTTTCAGGCTCCATTTTGGAGGGAAAACCTAGTAAACAACTTCTGGGAGGGGAGGAGGGAGCAGACACTATGGAGCCAGGAGACATGATTGACGTCTCTGCTGGTGAATGGACATTGCAAGCACATCCCAGACAGTGGCATGGCACTCTTTGACTCCAGCCTCCCTGAACCAATCATGGGGGCTCTGGGAGGGCACTGGGAAAGCTTTGTATTGCCACAGCCAGCCTGTTCGCACTTGGTCTGGGTTAATCTCTTACTTGTCAGGTGGCATCTGCAGGAGATTGCTGCTTTCTAGCAAAAATCTTCCCCAGCCAACACTATCCTCTTCCTTTCCTCAAACCAATCACTCCACAACACCCGTCCTCACACTATCCTTGTGTTCCATATCCAATCCCAGTACCTTTAATCCTTCCCTCCACAATCCTTCTCCCCCATTATTTCTTTAACCCTCCCCTGTCTGTGTTAGTGTCGGTCTGTCTCCCCCAGTGTACATTTATACATATAGTGTTGATTACAGGATATATTCGAGTATATAGGATATACTTTGTCACCTCGAGGCTGGATTACTGTAATGCCCTCTACATGGGGCTGCCCATGGTGATGGTCCGGAAGCTGCAGCTGGTGCAGAATGCCGTGGCCCATCTGCTTATGGGGATGGGCCGCTGAGAGCACATTCAACTGGTGCTCCGGGCTCTGCACGGGCTGCCTATCGTCTTCTGGGCCCAATTCAAGGTGCTGGTCTTAAGCTATAACTCCCTACACAGCCTGGACTGTCTATCTAAGGGACGGCCTCCCTTCCCGCAACCCAGGGCGGGCATTGCAGTTATTGGGGGGTGTCCTCCTGGAGGTTCCCTGCTATAGATTGGTGGGGATTCGCTCCTGGTGGGTGTCCGTCTCAGCCCTAACCTCACCTTCAGGCGCCAGTGTAAGGCATGACTCTTCTGCCAAGCTTTTGGGGGTGGGGATGGGTCTGGGGAGGTTTAAGGTGGGTGGGGGGTGTTTTATTTGGTTTTTATTTTTGCATGCCAGATTGGGTTTTTACTGTTTTAAATGTTTTACCTGTTTTATAGTATATTGTATTTTATTGGATGTTTTTGACCGTAAGCTGTCTAGAGCTGTTGAAGGCAGATATAGGTGGGATAAAAATGAATAAAATAAAATTAAAAAATGAATAAAATCAATATTAGGATTATAAATAGGATTATAAAATAGGACAGGATAAGGATAAGATAGAAGCAGAAACTCAGCTCCGGCCTCTCCGGCTCCTGGATTCCTTCACTGTGCATCTGCTTACTCTACCCACTCCAGCCCTTGGCCTGCAGGATTCTACCACCACTAGCCCTGGGTTACCAACTGTTCCCTCAAATTGTCTCCAGGAATTTGACTTGGATTTGTGAACTGACCCCGAACTCTGACTTCCTTTTCTGCTCTGGCGAGTACCTACCTGGAACCGGGGCTGCACACGGCCACATTTCTGACAGCTTGGCAAGCCCACAAGGGTTCAGCCATGGAGAGTGAAGCCCCAACCATGGTGGAGCTCATGGCTACACTGTAGTCCCTACAGTCCCAGATCTGCTCCTTACAGGAGGGAAATTCTGCCTTAAGGGCCCAAGTAGGGTCAGCTGTCACAGGGGGTGCCCGTCCTTCTTTTCAACTAGGCTGTGAAAGACCCTTGCCAGATCCCTCACAGCCATGGGAAGAGAAGGTGCCACTCCCAGATCATTTCTATGGGGATCGCAGGGCCTTTCGGGGTTTTATTGGTCAGTGCTGCCTGGTCAATGCCCTATGCCCCCGGACTTACGCCAGCGACCCGCAGTGTGTTGGTTTGATTTTCAGCCCACTGTCTGGAAATTCTCTGACCTGGGCCATGCTGCTGATTGAATAAAATGATCCATTGCTGGCAAACTATGAGGGTTTTATCTGGGAATTCATGTGGATGTTTGATGAGCCACACTGCAGGGTCACAGATGAGGCAGCACTGCTGGCCTTGAAGCAGAGAAAGCAGGCTGTAGTGGACTATGCCATGGAATCATGTCAGTGGGAGGCAGATACTGATATGGACAGCACCACCCTATCTTGTTTTGACAGGGGGTCACAGAGGCCATTAACGATGAACTGGCCCATGTAGTATCTCTTAACTCTCTAGAAGACCTGACAACTGTGCGTAAATAGATGACCACCTTGCAGAACACCAATGCCTGAGGGATGACTGATTTCCATGTCCCATCAGCTGCTCCCTGTTCGTTCATGGTCACCACACCAGAACCAATGCAGGTAGACAGTACTAGCAAGTGATATCTCACCTCCAAGGAGAAGGCTCATCAGAGGAGTGCTAACTTATGCTTCTACAGTGGTGCTCCTAAGTATCATGCCAGGAACTGCCCTCTGAATGCCCATGCTTCTATACTGGTGGGGAAAGCTTGGGCCCAGAGCTAGTTGAGAGTCCTGCCCTGATCCCATGCCCTACTACTGCCCTTTTGACTTGTACCTCCCTGCCCAGGACTGCATTGTTTATTCTCCCTGTGATTTTCCACCCAGCCCAGGATCACAGTGTGTTCTTTTAGGCTCTAGTGGATTATAGAGCCTCAGGGATCTACATTGACTAGGCAGTAGCTGAATGTCTTCAGTAGTACTCTGTTCAGCCTAAGGATTACCCTGTGGCTGTAGAGATGATTGACCTTAGCCTTAGCCTCTGGCCTGGTCTGCCACCACACACAACCCATTCGCCTGTGCATTGGACCACACCAAGAATGATGCAGCTGGACCTGATTCAGTCTCTGGACCCAGTGGTCCTGGGTTTCCCACAGTTAGCACATCATCAGTCCTACACCAATTGGGCATAGCAGACAGTGTGGTTTACCTCTCCTCAGTGCAAACGTCACTACTTGCTTACCCCTTCTGGAACTTACACAGCATCTGTCCCTACTTGTGCCTCATTGTGAGCGGTTCCCCCAGTACTCTGCCAGTGGAATTTGAAGACTTTGGGGATGTTTTTGAGGAATGACAGGCAGAAGCCCTGCCTCCTCATAGGTGTTCGACTGCCTGATAGACTTGGTTCCAGGCACTACTCTTCCATCTGGACATATATATGCCCTTTCCCCTACTGAATTAAAGATCCTCTGGGAGTATATATTCTCATATATATTGCGCAGATTCTCTCCTGGAGGATATCTCTGCAAGGGATTAATCCACCTGTCTGGCTCCCTTGCCAGAGCTCTACTGTTCTTTGTGCCAAAGGAAGAAGGATTCCTTCAACCAGGTATTGACTCTAAAGGTCTCAACCATATAACTATCAAGAAGTGGTACCCTCTCCCCAATTGCAGAACTCCTGAGCTGGCTTCATGCTGCCTCAATTTACATGAAACTTGACTTACAAGATGCCTACAAATCTTGTAAGGATCTGTTGTGGCATGGTATTTAGTCATGCCCTTTAGTCTCACCAATGCTCCAGCCACATTCCAGTGCTTCATCCATGATGTGTTCTGAGATCTCCTGGATGTGTATGTGGTGGTATACTTGGATGACATCTTGATTTTCTCGAACAGCTTGGATCATCATGCGAAGCACGTATGGACAGTACTCTAATGTCTCCATTACCACAGCTGTATGCTAAACTGGAGAAGTGAGCATTCGCCCACGCCAGACTACCATCGACTTTCTGGGATATGTAATTTCCCCATCAGAGGTGTCCATGGTTCCTTGTAAGGTGGAAGCCACTCTACAATGGGCACTACTGGCCAACACCAAGGCCCACCAATGTTTTGGGGGGTTTGCTAATTTTTATCGGTACTTCGTTGCTGACTTTTCCTTCCTGACCACACCACTCACGGCATTATTAGACAACGGGATATGCTCCCAATGGACTCCTGTGACTGAGCAGGTCTTCCCGGCCCTTAAGCAGGCCTTTTCCTCTGCCCTGGTACTATTGTACCTGGATACATGACAGTCTTTTATCTTGGAAACAGACACTTCTGAGTTTTATTTATTTTCAGTTTGTATCCCACCCTTTCCCTTAGGCTTAGGGTGGCTAACATTTCAAGGTATTAACTTTAACAATGAACATTTAACCATTAACATTAATTAACTCAACCAGTAATCCCCACACCAACCCTGTGAGGTAGGTTTTTAATTTTATTATTTTATTTTTATTAAAACGTTTGATATCCTGCCTCTCTTGCCAAAGGCAGATTGGGGCGGCTTACAATATATAAAAATATAAAAACACATAAAAATACACAAACAGCAACATAAAACATCTAAAATAGGGGGAAGAGGGGAAAAAAGGGGAAACATCCCCACAGAAAAAGAGGAGGGAAGAAAGAAAATACCCTACCCTTACCACCCTCCATAAAATAAAAAACCCACCCTCACCCATCTCCCTCGCCAAAGGCCTGGCAGAACAGCCAGGTCTTGCATTGATGTCGAAAAGAGGAGATACCTGGGGACAGCCGGGCCTCTGCTGGGAGGGAGTTCCACATCCTCGGCGCAGCCACCAAGAAGGCCCTCTCCATAGTCACCCCCTGGGATACCCAGGGCACTTTGTGAAGGGTGTTCCTGGTCGACTGCAGGGGCCGATCCAGAGCACGGGGAGTGAGGTGATCCCGCAGATATTTGGGGCCCAAGCCGTATAGGACTTTTTATAGGTAAGAACCAGCACCTTGAATCTGGCCCAGAAGACTACAGGCAGCCAGTGCAGAGAACGGAGCACTGGTGTAATATGCTCATGGTGACCCGTCCCTGTAAGGTGACGGGCTGCCGCATTCTGCACCAGCTGCAGTCTCCGAACCGTCACCATGGGTAGCCCCACGTAGAGCGCGTTACAATAGTCCAGTCTTGGAAGCAGATGGAGATGAAGCTTCAGGCTAAAGACCCTCCCAGATAATCTGCAAGGTGCAGAAGGAGGCTTGGTGACCGTTGCAGATTCGAGGGCTGGGAGACAGCCGAAGCCAGCAGGGCTGGAGCTGCTCCCCAGGTTGTTCCCTTGCTGAGAAGGTTTTTTCTTTTCTTTTTGTCTGGGATTAGTGCTAATTGACTGCCAGCCCTGCTAAGTGTGTGGGGGCATGTGAGCACTTCCGGCCAGAACAGTTCAAGATGGGGCCGCTGCCTACGGCAATGCCATAGTGCGGCATGCCTAAGAGCTGTGCGCATGACCTTAGGCTCCGACAGAGGCACCAGGGCCCCCCCCTGTGTGTAGGTGATCCCTTTCCAGGGTTAAGTGTCATCACCATCATCCCTGAGAAGGTTCAAGCATTCCCCAGGGGTCAAGTGTCACCAGCATCCACCCCAAGAAGGGCCAGACATCCCCCACGGGCCAAGTGTCACCAGCATCTGCCCCGAGAAGGGCCAGGCATCCCTCAGGGGCCAAGAGTTGCTAGCTTCTACCCCAAGAAGGGCCTGGTATTCCTCAGGGGCAAGTGTCGCCAGCATCTGCCCCGAGTAAGGCCAGGCTTTCCCCAGGGGCCAAGTGTTGCCAGCGTCTGCACCGAGTAGGGCCAGTGTCTGCACTCGAGATGGGCTAGGCCTCCCTTGACTGTCTGGAGTTTGTGCTTTAATATCTGGGGGCTAAGTGTGGCTAGCTTAGGCCTCGGAAAGAGTGAAGTATCTTCCGTTCAAATTAGATTATTAGAATTTTTTTCAAGCACCCAGGGATCAAGAGTGGTCACTTTTGGTCCCAAAGAAAAAATAATCTTTTTCTCCTTACTCTCCTGACTGTGGTGTCCAGTGGATTACTTGATGTAAATTTGTTTTGAGAACTGAGGATTTTTCAAGTGATTAGCTGGTCCAGTTTTATGGTTCCTGGGAGTTTGTAAGAAGTCTGTTTGTTCTGTAAAGCTGTAAGGAAGTATTGTCATTTTGTATGTGTCATTATTGGTGCCCAACTGTGATTATTGTGATTTAGGAGTGCCATTAAGTCTGAAAAGAAGAGCTCTAGACTTCCTAATTCTCCAGTTAATGCCATGGAGCAACCTTGTTTAAAGCAGGCAAAGACCTATGAATTTATTAATGGCACACCCAATTTGGGTGAGCACTCAGATTCTATTCCCTTATCCAATAGATTTTCTATTTTGGAGGAAGAGGAAGTATGTGAAGACTCCTTACAGGCTCCAAACAGGTGTAATAACAATATTGGGACTAATGCTACAGAGAATAATACCTTTAGTATCCCTGCTTCTGGGATAGTTAGCAATGGGACTTCTGCATCCCAATTAGGTGAGCAGCATCTTGCTCTGGGGGATGTGTTAAAAGCACAATGTTTTTTAATTAGCGAGACTGTTTCCTCACTTTTTGCAAATATTTCTAAAATGAGCGATTCATTGACGCAGATCAGATCCCCAATTTCTGATGTGATGTTTAAACTTAACTCCCTGGATTTTGGTAAAAATAAGGAGGCTATATCTGCTTCTATTCCCCCACTGGAGACTCTGGATCTTATGGAAAATCGTAATCCAGGTGCTATGAGGTTAAGTAGAAATGAGTTACTGTCAAACAGAAAAAGGAATATCTCCAAAACATATGGTTTTTCACAATAATGCCATTTGGATTAAAGCTCACCCCTTCCAAATGGAGTAATTCCTAGCTGGAGTAACAAATTGGTTGCAGCTAGGAATTTTTCCTTTTTGTTAGGCTTCAATGTTGAGGCTGGAGATATTTCTAGGATTGTTTTTCTATCCCAGAGGTTTTCTGTAATTTGTCTTAAAGTTTATTTTAAATCTGAGGTGTTATTTCACACATTGTGTCAGGCACGGAAGCATCTGAGATTATGGGGAATTTCCATCGACAGAGTCTTTTCATATGAATCAAATCCTCTGGTAGATGGCAGAGCTACTTCTGGGGTTTCTCAGGAAGCTTATAGACTTGGAAACCTTGGTGTTGCTGCAGTCTGTAATAAAACACTTCCCGAGGCTGAATGTATGGAAGTCCTTTCATTTTGTTTACCTCCTGGTGTGGGGGGGCATAGCAAATTCCCCCAGGAGTAATATACATCAAAAGTTGGTAGCGTTTTGTGTGGCTAAAAGTAACACTGATCAGGATGAAGGAGATATCATTAAGGCCTTTAGTGCCTTACCCCCCATTGATCAGGATTTAATTAAAGAGAAATATAGTTACATTCATGGGAAGCTTAAATGTAAATCTCTCAATTACGAGACTTCTGCCCACAAGTATCAACCCTGTCATGACTTAAACAAATTAACTGACATGAGATTTCTTGATAAGGAAGAATTAGGGTCTCAGACTCAGGCTCCTTGTGATAATTTAGGGGGCAGGTTTTTAGATACAATGGGGTGTGTGGAGGGTTCGATCCATGTGCAGATCAATGAGGGCACTAACGTAGCTTTTACAGCAGAGGGTGATGTCAATCTTCTACCCGTTTCCATCTTCCCCTCTCTCCTGACTCAGATGAACTTTGATTTTTCACTGGGACAAGATTTGGGGGCAGTTTAGTTTCTCCCTCAAATTTATTGGATGATGGGGGACTAACTGAGGATATTTTTATTGGTGAGGAAAATCTTCCATTGGTAGATGTTCACTCTAACAATAGCTGATATAAGGGGCTGATGATTTCAAATTCTCCGTGTTCTCCTGGAATATAACTGGGTAGAGAACACTTCTATCTGCTGAAGTGATTAATCTTTTTGAGTGTCATGATATTCTATGTTTGCAAGAGACCTGGCTATTAGATCTTAATTGTCTCTCGCTTCCAGGCTTTCAAGTTTGGGATGAGCCAGCTTCCAAATTAGGAAAGTATGGTCACCCTTCAGGTGGTCTATTGATACTATCTTATCTAATATGACCCTGGACTTGGTAGGCATAAAGACTGAGAATACCCCCAGGAATACACTGGTGGTCAGGTTCTCTTGGGGCAATGTAAATGGAATTATTCTTATTAATGTATATATTCTGCCATCTGATAATATAGTAAATTGGATCCCATTTTGGTGCCAGCTTGAGGATCTTGTTGAGGCTCTGGAAGAGCTACACCACAGGACCCCGTTAGTCCTTGTGGGAGATTTTAATGCCAGAATAGGCAACAGAACCTCAGAACAGGCTGAAGCTATGGGTCTGGACGTTGATGATGATTTCTTCTTCCCTCCTAGCTCCTCAAGAGATTTGGTTCTAAATGCTCAAGGGCTTCAGTTTTTGCAGTTTTTGTATAATGGTAGACAGAAATTGCTTAACGGCCAATTCCCCGCTGATTCAAGTGGCGATTATACATTTATTTCAAAGCTGGGTCTTCGTGTAATAGACTTATTTTGTGTCTCTGATAAGTACTTCAAATGTTTTGGTGGTTTTGAAGTTCTTATGGTAGGGTATAGTGATCACCATCCAATTATTTCTCTTTTCTCTCCATTATCTGAACAAATTAAATATAGAGATGCTAATCTAAATTTAGTAGCTATAGATCTAAATGACTATATACGTGTGAGATGGAACTCGAAAACAGCTAGCTTAAGCAGTGAATTGTTAGCTTCTGAGGAACTATGCTTCTATAAGAATGCCTTAACAGCATCCCATTTTAAGGATTCAGCTGAAATAGTAGATGGTTTCATCCATTTGATAGATTTTCTCAAATATAAGTTAATCGGAGCATTGAATAAAGATAAAAATAAAAATAGAAATTTCCTTCATAAAAATCTTTGTTATGATCAGGAATGTCTTCTCTTGAAGAAAGCCATCCATAGGGCGGCTAGAATGGTCAAAATTACCAAAGCCAGGAGTGCTATTCTCCGTTGGGTTGAGTAAAAGAAAACATACAGAGACTTGCTTAGATATAAAAAAAGTTGCTTATCAGCGATCTTTATGGTTTGCTTTATCGAATGTGGTCCTAACTCGAAACCAGTCTAAGTTTTGTCAATTAGTCAACAGTGGAATGTGTCCTTCTGTGATACATCCAAATATTGCTGCAGCTGTCTGGCAAACATATTTTTCTGAGATTTTCAATCAAATGCCAGATACACCAGTTTTGAATTCAATCAGCTTCAAGGATCTCCCTCAGTGACCGCCAGTAAATCCTGCTGAAATAAGGTTACTCTTAGAGCAGATTCATGCGGGTAAGTGGGGTGGGGGATGGAATTCCTGGTGATATCTTATTGAACAAAATTGATTGGTGGCTCCCTATTATCTGCAGACTGTTCTATGCCATAAATCATAGCAGCTCAGTCCTGGCCAGTTGGAATATTAGCATAGTTATACCGATCTTTAAAAAAGGTGATAGGGAGCTCCCATCTAATTACAGGCCAATCAGTTTGATTAGTGTAATAGCTAAATTATACACACATTTTCTTTTGAGTAAATTGGTGGCTAGGGTGGAAGTGGCTAGTTATTTTCCTGAGGAACAGGCTGGATTTCGAGCGGGTCATTCCATAGTGGATCACTGCTTTACTCTTGCATCTAATAGATAACTATGTTAGGATAAGAAGGGGGGATCCTTTGTAGATCCTCAGGTCAGTATTTGATTTTGTAGATAGGAACCTTTTATGGAACAAACACCTTGGGACCAATATGGACAGGAGATTGATTTCTCTTATACACTGTATATACTCAAATGCTACTCTGAGAATCCGGCTTACTCCGACAGGGCACCTATCTGACAATATACCAGCTTCCAATGGGGTAAAACAAGGATGTGTGCCGGCCCCGTTTCTTTTTAATTTCTTTATTAACGGGATTGTCTCAGAACTTGTGGGCGATGTGTTTTATCCAGTGCAGTGCAGAATAGGCGTCTCTCGATTTTGCTCTATGCTGATGATATGGTTCTTTTGTCAAATGCTAGACTGGGGAGGAAGAGACTCCTGGAAGCCCTGGGGATTTTTTGTAAGAACCACCATTTAAAAATCAATTATAAAAAAAACCAAAGTTCTTGTTGTGGCTAAGTCCCCTTGCAAATATAATTGGGTTCTTGATAATACAAGACTTGATCAGGTACAGAATTATCGCTACCTTGGACTGATTTTGGGGAAGATACCCACACTGAAACTGTTCTTTATAGGTGATTAATCGAAAGAGCTGTCACAGATCAACGTGACTCTGGAAGAGGTCTAGAGCAAACTGACAAACTTAGGGCGAATTCACACGTGCAGCAATTATCTGGATTTTAAAAAACTGGTTCTCAATAGTTCGCTGTTAACAAGTCCTGTTGCATTCACATGCATGCCATACCGTTTTTAAGTACAGCGAAATAATGCATTCAGACCTTCTTGTAGTGCG
>QEPC01005340.1:3346112-3359974 GCA_003113815.1 Sphenodon punctatus
CCCCCCACCATGTTCCCATGTGCCCCCACTCCTCCCACTCCCCAGTTAACCCCCCACCCCCCAATGTCCCCAAGTTACCTGGCAAAAAACCCGGTCCCTACCTGATCGCAGAGAGCAGGTCCGGACCATCACCACTGGTAATGCTGGCACTGCAATGGTTGCTGGCTGTCTGGGAGTGAGTGAGCGAGGTCTGAGAGACCCCAACCACCTGCAGCAGCTGCGGTGCATCCTGGAGAGGTGGTTTCTCTCAAGCCGCCCCTCCAGGCCATTAAAATAGTTGGGCAATGGGTTCTACGAGAACCCATTGCCCAAGCTGGCCACGCCCCCTGAAAACTGTGTGCGCAGCCCGTTCTGTTAGGTCGGTGGCAGTGCCGACCTACCAGAACCTGCGGCTGCACCTACGCACGCACTCTAGCTGTGGGCAAAGTGGCTGGAGGAGTAGTGCACAGGTGCAGCCTTTCTCCCGAGGCTGGTGTGGGGACTCCGACATCAGCATGAAGCATGTGAGAATGTTGAGAGCCATCTCGAAGAACCTTGTTTACAAGGCAGCAACCTTCTTGATCAGAAGGTTGCTGCCTTGTAAACAAGGTTCTTCGAGATGGCTCTCAACATTCTCACATGCCACATGCTGCACTCTGACAGCAGTGCTGACAGCGTCGGTGTCGGAGTCTCATGCCTAGGCAGATGGTGCTGGGCGCTGGGTTCTTGTGGGGACCACAGTGTGCCTGTGCAGGTGGAACATTGGTTAGTAACAGAAAGGGGTTTGGTGGAACCAGCCTATAGAAGGCAGAAAGCCTTAGTGTAACTTATTTATAAGGTTCAAACATAAGTGGAGTGCAGCTGGAAAGGGCATGGCACTAGCCAACAGGGAAAGGAAATAGCTGTGAGCTGGGCGTGGCCAGGTCAGCCCAGCTATAAAACTGAGCCAGCCAGAGAAGGGGCTCACTCTGCTTTACTTCTCGAGACGCCAAGAGCTCTGTCAAGGATATTGTTGATAGAGCTGGATCCTGGGTGGATAAGAGCTACCTTGTAAGAGGTATAAATGGAGGAAGCCCTGTGCTAGAAGCTTAGAGGGAGTGAAGTCTCTAAACTCCTTGGACAGTGGAAAAAGCCTGAAGCTTTTTCTGGGAGACAGGGTCACATTGTTGCTTGCCCCAGCTAAAGAGACTTTGGGGAAGTTGTTACCAGGCTGGAAATTGTGTTATGAAAGGACTGTACTGAATTGTGTCTAGAGAATGTGTTTGTGCCAGTGGCTGTTGCCTGGCCAGAGAATAGGTGGAGATTTCAAAGTAAAAGACATTTCAAGCTAATTCCCGGAAGTGCATAACTTTTTATGTGGTTGGTTCTGACACTGTGAACCTGCTACAGTCCCTCACAAGAGACTCTTGAGGAAATTAAATAGTAATGGGATAGGAGGCACTGGCAGTGTCCTGTCATGGATCTGTAACTGGTTAAATGATAGAAAACCAAGAGTAGGACTAAATGGCCCATTTTCACAATGGAGAGAAGTAAATTATTTATTTATTTATTTACAAAACATTTATATCCGGCACCCTCCTGCAACTCGGCAGCTCGGGGCGCGAACAACATAAAAACATCACAATAAAATAATCTAATTACAATATAAAATATATAAAATCGACACGTAAAATAGCGGCTAACAGCTAAAATAAAATCCCTTTCCCACCCTCTCCTGAAGGCCTGGCAGAACAACCAGGCCTTACAACATCTGTGGAAAGAGGGGAGGCCAGGGGACAGATGGGCCTCCAATGGGAGAGAGTTTCACAGCCAAGGTGCAGTCACCGAGAATGCCCCCCCCCACCGTCACCACCCGGCATACCCAGGGGATTTCGAGTTGGGCACCCCCAGCTGACTGCAAGGGCTGTGAAATGAGCTGAGGCTTGAGGCGGTCTCACAGGTCTCCACCGCCTCTGCCCACTAATGCCCCGCCAACGGTGCGTTCAGCCGCCACCCAGAGCGCGCTGCCCTCAGTGCAGCCTCCCTTTATGGAGTTACCTGGGGGAGGAGAGTACAGTTACACAGCTGCAAGGGATTGTCAGGGGGTACAGGGGTTTTTGGGATCACTCGCGGGGTTTCCACTCGCTGCTGTGGCTGAGCCCTGGTTCGGAGTGCTATACGAGGAGTCCACTGCCCGTCAGGATAGAGTGGTGGCCCTTATGAACCTGTACAGATTCAGGCATCCATCATCATAGGGCGCCGGGGAACTCAGGGAAGCCAAGCCTTGCCCCACACAACCAATCCCACACTCGTAATGGGCCGGGGGGAAGTGGGAGACGTGAAGGAACTGTGCAGCGGAAGGTAGGGGGGAACCAGGAAGGGGAAGAGGAGAACGGAGAACATTGCCTGGGAAGGATACAACCAGGAGGGGGAAGGGGAAAGGACAAGCACTCACCAGACACTCTCCACACTCACACTCCTTGCCACGGGCTGGGGGGAATGGGATAGACACGCTTGGGGTTTTCACCTTCAACACGCTCTCACTCTTGCACAATCTCAAAATAGGTTCACTTAGCTCAATCCGGGGCCGGTCTCTGTGAATCGCCAGCGCCGGACAGGAGCCGGCGCTGAGCTTTTAGGGAGAAAGCCCCGCCCCTGTGCGTGCTCGTAGACGCTCCGAGTGCCGCAGTAGGGGCGGAGGTACTCCCACTGCGTGCCTGGGTGTCGGGGGCGTGGTCCCAGGCGCTGCAACAGACTCTGACGTCCGGGGGGCGCTGCCTCGCTCTTCTGGGATCTGCAGCGGGGCTTCTGGGGGGCCTCCCCTCGTCAGTGGAGCTGCCGCCTGGAGGCGGGGCTCACAATATCCCCCCCTCGAGGCTGCCGGCCAAGGGCCCATGAAGGGCCTGGTTTCAAAGGATGTCGGAAGTGGAAGGCCTGGGTCAAATGAGGTGCCGAAACACTATTGGCTGGTTTCCAAGAGTGTTCCTCTGCGCCATAGCCCCACCAATCAATAAGATAGTGCAAACTTCCATGGACCATCTTAGCATCAAGAATAGCTTGTACCTCAAATTCAGGGCCGGCGGCCGAAACGGCAACGGGACTAGGGTGGAGGCAGTGCTAGGTGTCGTATTGGCCTTCTTTAATAGGGAGACATGGAACGTGGGATGAATGCGAAGATGAGGGGGTAATTGTACCATATATGTGACATCGTTTACATGGCGAGAAATAGGATAGGGGCCTATATATCGGACATCTAATTTGGAGAAGGGGCACTTCGATGGGTATTGCCGGCGGTCAATCCAGACCAAGTCGCCAGGTTGCTAGGGGGGTGCGTCTCACCGATGTTTATCGGCTTTTAGCTTATACTGCTGGCGAGCTTCCTGTAACACTCGCCTAGCAATGGTTTGGGCTTCGTGTATTTGCTGTGCCATTGCACCTGCTGCAGGAACTTTAACAGAGGGAGTTTCAATGGTGCTGGGTGGAATCCATAAGACACATAGAACGGAGAAGTACCAAGAGATGCGTTAGGGGCATTATTATACGTGAATTCAGCTAAAGAGAGCCAGGTATGCCAGTCATCCTGCAGATAGTTGATGTAGCAGCGAAGGTACTGCTCCAAGTTTTGGCTGACCTGTTCCACCTGTCCATTGGCCTGGGGGTGATAAACTGTGCTAGGTTTAAGGGTTAATTGAAGAAATTGAAACAGTGCCTTCCAGAAGCGTGCTACAAATTGTGTTCCCCGATCACTGATGATCTCTCAGGGGCATCCATGAAGCTTGATCACGTGTCTAATAAACAATAACGGCGTATGTTTGGCCGAGGGCAGACCCTTGCACGCGATGAAGTGGGCCATTTTGGTGAAGTGGTCCACCACAATGAGAACCGTAGTATACTGACGGGATGGAGGACGCTCTACTACAGAGTCTAAGCCCACTTGTTGCCAAGGACCTTGTGGTAGGGGAACGAGCTGTAGTAATCCCACTGGAGCTTGTCGGGGTACCTTGGTTTGTGCACAGGTCTCGCAGTTGGAGACATGCTGATGCACGTCTTGAGCGAGCAAAGGCCACCAAAAGGATCGTTGGATAAGTTGTTGTGTCCGTTCTATTCCAGGGTGTCCTGCTGTGGGGGCCTCGTGGTGTGACCACAAAATCTGCGACCGACAAGAGGGGGAACTACTACACGCCCTTGTTGGAGGAACAGCCCATCCTGCTGGGTATAGTCTTGAGCCTCCGAAGGGTTTTTTTCTTCGTCCCCTGCTTGTCGAAGCTTGTCGAGGGTTAAAAAGGTGGCTGCAAAACTCTTAGGTTCGAGGATGGGGCCTTTCAGTGATCCTAAGGGGGGTTGGTCTTCATTGTATCGAGAAAGAGCATCAGCTAAAATATGGTGCTTGCCGGGCCGATACCGAATTAAAAACACAAACCGGGTGAAGAACAGCGCCCAGTGCGCGTGGCGGGCATTGGCAATTTGCGCTGTCTACAGAAATGTTAGGTTTTTATGATCCATTACTACAATAACAGGGTGTTGGGCGCCTTCTAAATAATGCCGCCATACTTCGAAAGCGGCCTTAATAGCAAGGAGCTCTCGATCAAGGACCATGTAATTGCGTTCGGCTGGGGTCAACTGCCGAGAATAGTAGGCACAAGGCAGAAGGGTGTCCGTTCCGGGAGCTGCTTGCAAAAGTACCGCACTGATAGCAACCCCGGAGGCATCAGCCTCTATGTGGTATTGTTTGGTGAAGTCGGGGTGTTGAAGTAAAGGTGCTGTGGTGAAAGCTCGTTTAAGGCATTCAAAACTGGATTGTTGCTCCAGACCTCACTGGTAGGGTTGGTGTTTTTTCAGGAGTCGAGTGAGGGGAGTTGTAACCTCTGCGTATCTTGGGATGTAGTGCCAGTAATAATTTGTGCTTCCCAGGAAGCGTTGTAGGGGCTTTACTGCCTTGGGGACCAGCCAACGAGCCAGGGCCTCTACTTTTCGAGAGTCTATCATAATACCAGTGGGGCTGATGACAAACCCCAAGAACTCCACCGTGGTGATATGAAACAAGCACTTTTCTAGCTTACAGAATAATTTATTGTCTCGAAGGCGCTGTAGCACCTCATGAACATGCGTTATGTGTTGTGCCCGTGAAGTGGAATACACCAGGAGGTCATCTAAATAGGCAATGAGATACACATCGAGAATGTCCCGAAAAATATCATTTATAAATGTTGGAAGGTGGCTGGAGCATTGGCCAATCCAAATGGCATCACCAGATATTCAAATAGTCCATATCGAGTAAAGAAAGCCATCTTCCACTCATCCCCTTGGTGTACTTGCAGAAGGTTGTATGCTCCCCGTAGGTCTAACTTGGTAAAAATGCAGGCTCCTTGGAACCGGTTTAACAGTTCGGGGATTAAGGGCAGCGGGTAGCGTTTTTTAATCGTACGGCTATTTAAGCCTCGATAGTCCACACAGGGTCTCAGACCCCCGTCCTTCTTGGGCACAAAAAGGATTGGGGCCCCAGCTGGGGAATGAGAATGCCAGATGAAGCCTTGTTGCAGATTCTCGTTGATATATTGGCGTAGAGTCTGCAGCTCAGGAGCTGCCAATGCATAGATGCACCCAAACTGAGGTTCTTTACCCGGGAGGAGATCGATGGGGCAATCGTAGGACCGATGAGGTGGCAGCTCAGTTGCATGTTGCTTACTAAAAACGTCCTGGTAGTCCACATACTCTGCTGGGAGGGTGTCCGTCTGAGGTTCAGAAATACTTGCATTTACCCTACCAACTGTAGGTCTCGACTGCTTGACCAGGTAATACTTGACCAGGTAATATGGGGGTCATGCACCTCCAGCCAGGGAATGCCGAGCACCACAAGGAAAGAAGGAGTACAAACCACATCAAACTGAAATTGTTCACAATGTGCCCCTATGGTACATGGCAGGGAACTAGTAAGCGTGGTCACGGGTCCTGACACTAAGGGAGACCCATCAATGGAACGCACAAGCTCAACGGGGACCTTCGGCTGGACTGGGATGCGCTGGATCCGTACCAGCCTGACATCAATAAAGTTCCCCGAAGCTCCGGAATCAAGAAAGGCCCACATGACTAGGGAGCACCGCGAAGCTACCTGCAGGGTGACTGGAATCCGGAAATAGGAATTGGGGGCTGGTCCAGGCACAGGGGCTTGAAGGGTGGTTAGGGCTGGGAGGACCCCTGCCTCTCCCGGCCCTTGGCATTTCCTACCTCTCTTCGATGAGGAGGCAATGCCAGGCATTCGCCAATAAAATGAGAGGGTTCGTCACAATAAAAGCAGGAATGAGAGGCACGTCGCAACTCTCGTTCCTCCTTAGTTAGAGGGCCCCGGGAAGCCCCGAGTTGCATGGGCTCGGGGTCTGGCATTGAGGAAGTTTCCAGGGGTGAAGGTAACTTAGCAAGGAAGGGTTGTGCTTCTTGCCGATGTTCGCACTTTAGTTCTACCAGTTGCGCCTCTATTTGAAGGGTTAAATTGGCCAACCCCTCCCACGTGTCTGGAAGGGCTACGAATGAAAGGTGATCCTTAATTTCCTCCCCTAGGCCCTTGCGAAACATGACCCACAAAACGTCATTGGGCCATTGTAATTCTAGGGCAAGCTGCTGAAAGCGCGTAATGTACTCCAGCAACCCCCCGTGGCCCTGTTTTAGGGTCAGGATCAGGGCTTCCACAACGCGGGCTCGGTGGGGGTGATCAAAAAGAAAGGCAAATTCTTTAAGAAAATTATCATAGTGCGTCAACAAAGGGCTATTTCCCTTTAACAGATTAATACCCCACCCCAGGGCTGTACCGCTAAGGTTATCCAGAATGAAAGCTACCTTAAGCGCATCTGTGTTATAGGTGGCTGGCTGTACCGTAAAGGTTAAACGGCACAAAGCCAGAAACCCCGGGAATGCCCGCCTATCCCCTGAGAACGGAGTTATCCGCGGACCTTTTGGTTCACAGGGAACCTCAGGGGGAGGCACTGCTACTGGTGCAGGAGGGGGAGGTGGCGGTGCTGCAATTACCAGAAGTGGAGGGATGGGAACAGCCGCAGCCCCCTGGAGTTGGGTCACAGCTGTGGCCAATTTTCCTTGCTTGGTGTGGAGATCCTTAACCTCCATAGCCAAGGATTGCACGGCCAAGACAAGCTGTTTTATTTCCCCAGATATATCCATGGTCAAGGGCCCGCACCAGGGCCAAGGTTGTTGGTGATTTTTGTCAGGGGGTACAGGGGTTTTTGGGGATCACTCGCGGGGTTTCCACTCGCTGCTGTGGCTGAGCCCTGGTTCGGAGTGCTATACAAGAAATCCACTGCCCATCAGGATAGAGTGGTGGCCCTTATGAACCTGTACAGATTCAGGCCTCTATCATCATAGGGCACCGGGGAACTCAGGGAAGCCAAGCCCTGCCCCACACAACCAATCCCACACTCGTAATGGGCCGGGGGGAAGCGGGAGACGTGAAGGAACTGTGCAGCGGAAGGTAGGGGGGAACCAGGAAGGGGAAGAGGAGAACGGGGCACACTGCCTGGGAAGGATACAACCAGGAGGGGGAAGGGGAAAGGACAAGCACTCAGCAGACACTCTCCACACTCACACTCCTTGCCACGGGCTGGGGGGAATGGGATAGACACGCTTGGGGTTTTCCCCTTCAACAAGCTCTCACTCTTGCACAATCTCAAAATAGGTTCACTTAGCTCAATCGCAAGGGGCCGGTCTCTGAATCGTCAGCACCAGACAGAAGCCGGCACTGAGCTTTTAGGGAGAAAACCCCGCCCCTGTGCGTGCTCGTAGATGCTCCGAGCACCACAATAGGGGTGGAGGTACTCCCACGGCGTGCCTGGGCGTCGGGGGTGTGGTCCCAGGTGCCGCAACAGACTCCGACGTCCCAGACGTCGCTACAGGGGGTGCCGCCTGCTGGGAACCCGGGGTCGATGCCTCGCTCTTCCGGGACCTGCAGTGGGACTGCTGGGGAGCCTCCCCTCGTAAGTCGAGCCGCCGCCTGGAGGCGGGGCTCACAGGGATCCAGGCAGCTTGTGCAACCAGCTCTTGTCAGGATCCCTGCTCAACCCCTCCAAGTGCCTCAGGGCAGCCCCTCCTTTATGGAGTTACCTGGGGGAGGAGAGTACAATTACACAGTTGCAAGGGATCCAGGCAGCTTGTGCAGCCAGCTCTTGTCAGGATCCCTGCCTAGCCCCCTAAATAGTGGAGTGTCCCAGGGATCTATACTGGGACCAATGGTGTTTAACATATTAATTAAT
Source organism: Sphenodon punctatus (assembly GCA_003113815.1). NCBI lineage: Eukaryota > Metazoa > Chordata > Lepidosauria > Sphenodontia > Sphenodontidae > Sphenodon > Sphenodon punctatus. Next base: position 3,354,326 of record QEPC01005340.1, read on the forward strand.
GATCTGGAAAAGGGAGTAAAGAGCAAGGTGATTAAATTTACAGATGACACAAAGTTATTCAAGGTAGTTAAAACCTGTGCGTACTGTGAAGAATTGCAGGAGGATCTTGCGAGACTGGTGACTGGGCATCTAAAATGGCAGATGAAATTTAATGTTGACAAGTGCAAAGTGATACACAAAGGGGAAGATAATCCAAACTATACGTACACAATGTTGGGTTCTAAATTAGGATTTACCACTCAGGCGAAGGATCTTGGAATCTGTACCAGGGTGATGCCTGCGAGACAAAAGACCTTACCAGGATTAGGGCCCAAAGAGTCACACTCATCCAGGAATCAGCTCCAATCTCTTTAAACTTCTACTCACAGTCTCAGCCAAGTACATACATAGTCTCTGTATAGTCTATATTCAGTTACAGTTCCCTCTATGGCTACTCCCAACATAGAGAGCCAGATGCAACCCCACAGACTCTCAGGGCTTCTGAGTCAGGTACAAGGTTCTGGTTGCTGGAGTCTCTAGATGTCTTTAGACATAAAGTCAATGGGTATCTGAATGTGTGTTTTGACTGTGACATGAACACCCATTTGGCCACACAGTCCATCTTGGGGCAAATTGCTTTTGCTCGACACCCGATCTCAGCACACAAGCAGTGCCACCTCGTTCCCTGTGTTGTACCTGCTAACACGCCACACAATATCATTAGACAGTAGACACAACGTTGGTCACGTGTTCAGCTGGAACACGCAAATTGTCCTTGTGATGCAATGGTGTTCACATCGCATGTTGAACGGGTGGCCAGATTGGTGTTGGAATTGTTATGGTGCTTACACACGACCAAACACGTGCTTAGGGGATTTGACACCCGATCTTTGTTATGTCTAAAGACGTCGTCTGTATACAACTCTCCAGCCAGGTAACTACTCCTCTGGCTGAGCTCAAAGTTCCTCCCAGCCAGGCAACAAGCCTTTGGTTGACCTCACTCTCTGTATAGTAGGTCTCTGGATCAGGCCAGGCTGCTACCACGCCTTTGTGCAGAGCTCTCACCTTTCCCCTGGTTTCCCCAAGGCCCTTTCCATTCAGCAGCTTCCTTCTCCTCTGGCAGTTTCTCACACATTGAGCTCTTCCAGCTTTATTCTTCCTGGGCTGGTTGTGCCACACTCTTACGCAGGTGTGCTCTCAATTAGGCTCCGTCCTTGCTCTATTAGAGCACCTGCTGCCTCTGTGCTGGTGTTACACTCCTTAAAGGGCCAGTGATGATCAAGGACTGTGGCCTGCTATGGAGTCATTGTGGACAATATATTGAACTCATCAGTTCAGTGTGTGGCGGCGGTCCAAAAAACAAACAGAATTTTAGGAATTATTCGGAAAGGGATAGGGAATACAACTAAAAATATCATAATGCCACTATGTAAGTCTTTGGTGTGATGGCACCTTGAATATTGTGTGCAGTTCTGGTCGCTCCATCTCAAAAAAAAAAGACATAGTAGCACTAGAAAAAGATCGGGGATGCCTGTCTGGAGGTACCGTTTTTTAACTTGGTCTTCACGGCAAGGAGGGCATGCTCAGCTGCTGCTCCGCAGCTGTGGAACTCCCTCCTCTGGGAGGTTTGTTTATGTCTGGGCGTGAGCACCTTTAGCAGGCAGTGCAAAACTGTTTTAGTCACAAGTACAATTGGCAGTGGGAGATGGGGGGATACGGGTGCGTTAGGTGGTTGAGGAGTTGGGGTGGAGGGGGATGGTACAGGGTTGTGGTGTATTTTATTTTTTTGTATTTTTGGTTGTTTTCTCTTTTTATTTTATATTTTAATATTGTAAGCTGCCCTAAGCCACTGTTGGCAGGAAGGGTGGGGTAAAACCTAAAATAATAAATAAATAAAATAGATTTATAGATCATTCCTTACTGGAATTGGTAAGGCATTACAGCAGAAGCAATCTGATCAATATATTTTTCTGAAAATAAAACTTAAAAAGTGAGTATTACTTGATAGTTAATGTATCTTCTTCAGAGGCTGTGATCTAACCTCCTTCAAATCTAGTTTTCCTACTGGTGTGGCCTCTTTAGATTCTGGTTAAAATAGAAAGCACATTGAAAAATGTATGCTAACTTTTAAAAGGAGGAATAAGACACTGGATATTGTATTTATCAGGAATTAAAAATGCAAACCATAATAGAACAGGTGACCTATTAAGGATTAAGTGATCTATTAAAGAACAAGACAAAGCAAATTACTATTTGAATAGCTGCATAGTATTAAAAGACACCTGTTTTGCATTGCCTCAGAGGCTGAAGTCCTTGAGGATTCAGGCCCTTTTCACACTGGCCACATTGGGTGGGTGGCACAGTGCGTGGGCGGTGCATGGGGGTGCGTTCCCACGGACCCCCACCCACCTTCATGCATGGAGCATCCGGCATTGGTGCTCGTGCATGCGTGATGGGTGAAGGTGGGTGGAGTGTGGGAGCATGCATGCACCTCCCTGCCCAGGGTGTTCCCATGCCCCCACATCCCCCTGTCGCAGCGTTTGCATGGGCGCCTCCAAACCTGCGTGCAAGGGGGGAGGGGCACCCTTGTGAAAAGGGCCTCAGTCTCAAGCCATCAAACACCACATTTTAGGTTTGCAAGAAGGCAAAGAAGAGGATGATCCTTTCTTCCCTTTATCTGAAGAATGAATATCCAGCATGCTTTCAGATTACCTCATCCTTGTACTATTGCAAATGAGGGTATTGGGAAGAGAGGTGTATAGAGCACTTCTGGTTTCTTTTAATTTGTGGCAGATTGAGAGGAAATATTCTTAAAAGTGGTTAAAATGAAGATCCATTATCAGGAACAATGAATTCTATTTTTTCCAGATGTTTTGAAAGATGCACAGGTCTGCAGGGAGAGGTAAGTCTTAAGAAGAAAATGTTTTATAAAAATTGGTACACAAATTGTAGTATTTATCCCACAAGACTGAAAAATTTACAGAGCTGAGTGTTACGTTTTTCTTGATTTTTGCCAAGGCTTGAAGGCTTTTACTTTGAAAGCTTCCTAAATTAGCTTATGTTGAGGGCCAAAGTTTGGAAGTAACTAAAGATATTTGACTTTACTAAATTCTTTGGGCAGGAAAACTCCCAGATGAAGAATGAAATTAAATGTAGACATATGTTTTTGATGTATGGCAAATTGTTTCCATTTGGAATTATGCAATGTGTCTTACTTGCAACAGCATAAGAGAGTTTCTTTCAAGCCAGATGTGCTGTAATTTATTTTGTCTCTTTGTGATTGCTGTAATTTTGTTTGTATTATTTCTGCCCAAATTGAGTAAGACTATTTTTATTGTAATTGGTTTTAAAAAAAGAGAAAAAGAAAATAATTCACATGCAATTGTAAATACAACATTGATATCAGGCGCGGTGCTACCCTTAGGAAAGATGGGGCAATGCCCCTCCTGGCCCCTCATGTGCCGTACACAGTGTATACTTACCTTAATCTTGTCCCTGGTGCTGGTTGTACGTCAGAGGCTGGCATGGCTTAAACTTAAACTAAACTGCCTAACTGAGTCAGACCAATGGTCCATCTTAGCCCAGTATTGTCACAACCTGACACGGCAGCAGGGGTTTCAAATTTGGGTCCAAATCTGGCTCTTCCAGGGTCTCCGGCAGAGGCCATCCTGGCGTGCTACCTGAGACCCCCTCCAAGCCCCCAGCAGAGGCCTCCCTCAGGCATGCTACCAGAGGTCCTGAAGTGGAGATGCCGGGGATTGAACCTGGGACCGTATACATGCAAAGCATGCGCTCTTACCACTTGAGCTATGCCTCCACCCCCATTTCAGCCAGAGCGGCTGTTTCAAGCCACTCCGGTGCTCTGAACTTCCTGTTTAGAGCTGGCTGGAGAACTGCACATGCGCAAGCTTGCTCTTAGACTCTGTGCATGTGCAAACTGCAGGGGGGTCACTTCCAGGTCAGGACTTGCAGGGAGCCTGCCTGGGAGGGGACTTGGAGAGCCAGAGGCTCTCATTGAAGGCTATTGGCTTTTTTTCTCACATGGTGTGAGGGTGGGGGCTGCCTGCCAGTTCAGAGACCAGTGCATATATAAAGGTGACTCCGCACAGGCGCCATTTTATCTCTCTTTCAGTTCTTGAGAGAGAGAGAGAGTTTGCAGTTGGCCAGCCAGCTGGTGGTCAGACTGAATCTTTTTCATTCAAATTACGGATCACTGTTAGATTATATTTATTTATATATAATGTAATATTTTATTAATAATAATCATCTCAAGGAAGCAAGTTAGGTAGTGCCAAGTCAGACCAAGACCATACAGGGCCCCATAAATCAAAGTCAAAACCTTGAATATGGCTCGGCACGTTACAGGCAGCCAGTGCAGTGCATGGAGCACCGAAGTTATGTGCTCTCGTCGGCCCATCCCTGTTAGGAGATGGGCCGCTGCATTCTGCACTAGCCAGCGTCAAGGGAAGCCCCATGCAGAGCGCACCACAGCAGTTCAGTCCCAAGGTGATGAAGGCATGGATGAAAGTGGCCAGGTCGGGTCTGGAGATATATGGGCGCAGCCTCTGCTGCCAGATACAGCTGGCGGAAAGCCGCCTTCGCCACCACATCCAACTGCTGATCTAGACGGAAACCCGCGTCCAATAATACCCCCAGACTCTGAACCTGCTGGGCCATGGAGGGGCGCACCCCCTCCACAAGAGGGGGCAACACCTCCCCCGCTCGGCCTACCACCATCACCTCCATCTTATTGGGATTGAGCCTCAGTCTGCTCTGCCATAACCAACTTGCCACGGCCTCCAAACACTGAGCACAGAGATGGCAGGGCCTGGGTCGGCTTAAAAAGAGAGGTAAAGCTGGGTATCATCAGCATATTGGTGGCAAGGCACACTAAACCCTCTCACGATCTCCCCCAAGGGCTGCATATAGACATTAAACAATAAAGGAGACAAGATTGAATCTTGCGGAATGCCACAGTCCAGGGCCCGGGGGCTAGATGTTCCTGCTCCCAGGACAACCCGCTGGGTCCTCCCCGAGAGGAATGACTGGACCCAACCAAGGGTGGTCCCATTCAGACCCCCCAGGTCACGCAACCGTCTCAACAGCAGCCCATGGTCCACTGTGTCAAATGCGGCCGAGAGATCTAGTAGGACCAGTAATGTCGAACGTCCTGCATTCATCTCCTGGTGGAGACTGTCCACCAAGGCCACCAAGGCCGTCTCCATACCATGGAGCACTTTTAGTGTTGAAACCACTTTACAATCTCTATCTAGCTCATCCCCACAATGCATGTCAGCCCCCAACAGGGTGCAGGACCTATTCGATCGGTCCACCCCCAGAGACTTATGGACCTGGACCGGTTCTGGAATGCTCTGGGGGAGTTTCCCCTGGACCCTGACACCCGCTCTGTTGATGATCTCGTAGCCTTCTGGAGCACTTTGTTGGCCGAGACCATTGACAGAGTGGCTCCTAGGCGTCTGCTGCCCTCCTGAGTCTCCTTCAGGTCTCCTTGGTTTACTGAGGGCCTGCGGTGTTTGAAGTGGGATAGTAGGTGGTTAGAGCGCCGGTGGCGCCGGACTCGCAATGAGTATGATTGATCACAGCATAAGAGCAGTTTAAATGCCTATGCTGTGGCGGTGCAGGCAGCAAAGAAGCAGTTCTTTGCTGCCC
>QEPC01005340.1:3360959-3376792 GCA_003113815.1 Sphenodon punctatus
AAGGCTATTGGCTTTTTTTCTCACATGGTGTGAGGGTGGGGGCTGCCTGCCAGTTCAGAGACCAGTGCATATATAAAGGTGACTCCGCACAGGCGCCATTTTATCTCTCTTTCAGTTCTTGAGAGAGAGAGAGAGTTTGCAGTTGGCCAGCCAGCTGGTGGTCAGACTGAATCTTTTTCATTCAAATTACGGATCACTGTTAGATTATATTTATTTATATATAATGTAATATTTTATTAATAATAATCATCTCAAGGAAGCAAGTTAGGTAGTGCCAAGTCAGACCAAGACCATACAGGGCCCCATAAATCAAAGTCAAAACCTTGAATATGGCTCGGCACGTTACAGGCAGCCAGTGCAGTGCATGGAGCACCGAAGTTATGTGCTCTCGTCGGCCCATCCCTGTTAGGAGATGGGCCGCTGCATTCTGCACTAGCCAGCGTCAAGGGAAGCCCCATGCAGAGCGCACCACAGCAGTTCAGTCCCAAGGTGATGAAGGCATGGATGAAAGTGGCCAGGTCGGGTCTGGAGATATATGGGCGCAGCCTCTGCTGCCAGATACAGCTGGCGGAAAGCCGCCTTCGCCACCACATCCAACTGCTGATCTAGACGGAAACCCGCGTCCAATAATACCCCCAGACTCTGAACCTGCTGGGCCATGGAGGGGCGCACCCCCTCCACAAGAGGGGGCAACACCTCCCCCGCTCGGCCTACCACCATCACCTCCATCTTATTGGGATTGAGCCTCAGTCTGCTCTGCCATAACCAACTTGCCACGGCCTCCAAACACTGAGCACAGAGATGGCAGGGCCTGGGTCGGCTTAAAAAGAGAGGTAAAGCTGGGTATCATCAGCATATTGGTGGCAAGGCACACTAAACCCTCTCACGATCTCCCCCAAGGGCTGCATATAGACATTAAACAATAAAGGAGACAAGATTGAATCTTGCGGAATGCCACAGTCCAGGGCCCGGGGGCTAGATGTTCCTGCTCCCAGGACAACCCGCTGGGTCCTCCCCGAGAGGAATGACTGGACCCAACCAAGGGTGGTCCCATTCAGACCCCCCAGGTCACGCAACCGTCTCAACAGCAGCCCATGGTCCACTGTGTCAAATGCGGCCGAGAGATCTAGTAGGACCAGTAATGTCGAACGTCCTGCATTCATCTCCTGGTGGAGACTGTCCACCAAGGCCACCAAGGCCGTCTCCATACCATGGAGCACTTTTAGTGTTGAAACCACTTTACAATCTCTATCTAGCTCATCCCCACAATGCATGTCAGCCCCCAACAGGGTGCAGGACCTATTCGATCGGTCCACCCCCAGAGACTTATGGACCTGGACCGGTTCTGGAATGCTCTGGGGGAGTTTCCCCTGGACCCTGACACCCGCTCTGTTGATGATCTCGTAGCCTTCTGGAGCACTTTGTTGGCCGAGACCATTGACAGAGTGGCTCCTAGGCGTCTGCTGCCCTCCTGAGTCTCCTTCAGGTCTCCTTGGTTTACTGAGGGCCTGCGGTGTTTGAAGTGGGATAGTAGGTGGTTAGAGCGCCGGTGGCGCCGGACTCGCAATGAGTATGATTGATCACAGCATAAGAGCAGTTTAAATGCCTATGCTGTGGCGGTGCAGGCAGCAAAGAAGCAGTTCTTTGCTGCCCTCATTGCATCTGCAAGGTCACGTCCAGCGGAGCTTTTCCGGGTGGTGAAAGGCTTGGTCAGTCCTGCCTGCCTCCACCTGGACCTGGAGCAATCCAGTGACTGCTGTGACCGATTTACTGAATACTTTGTAGATAAGATCGCTTGCATCTGCCAAGATTTCGGTACCACAGTTATTGCAGAGAATCATCTTGGGGCTATGCCACAGGTTGGTTCACTAATTAGTAGTCCTTGCAGGAAGGTTTGTTGTAGCAGTTCAGACACCTTTTACATTGCAACAGAACTGTGTGTAGCATGTTTTCTGTTTTGGGACAAGTGGAACTCCATGCTGCTGTTTTCATGATGTGCAGTGCTGAGGACTTCACATAATACTGTTGGGTCAATGGCCTAAGGATTTCTGGTTTGTTTTGCTTGCTCTGTGCTTGCATGATGACTGCTGCTTTTCTTCTCCTCCCAAGCATGAGTAGAGAGGCCATTTTGTGAATTTGTGGGTCCACTGGTAATGACTACTCTTGTTTAAGATGGTTCCTTTGCTGTTTCACTGCTGCCCCCTGCTGGAAGTAGTTCCTTGCCTTTCTGCTTGTGACTGCTTTTGAGAATCTTGCTTGCCGGTTTTGTGGAGAAAGCAAAATGCATAGTTTGAATTTGGTTTATTGAGCCCCGTGTGTTTGCTTGCTATACAGGCCTGCAACTGGCCAGACTTTTTTTAAAAGGGCCTGTTTGCTTGGACAGGTGTTTGGCTTTTGGGGATAGGGTGTAGCTACTAGGAATGCTGGTCTTGCTGGGCCTGGTTTGCTTGCAGTGCAGCCCTGCAACTGGCCAGACTTTTAAAAAAGGGCCTGTTTGCTTGGATAGGCATTTGGCTGTCTGGGGACTGGGAGTCTACCCTAGAAAACTACAGGCAGCCAAGGAGAGCATGAAAATGAAGAGGGTTCTGGATAATGGTAAGTGATGGCATGGGGATTGGGAGGGTCTTGGACCTCTTCTTTGGGGTTGTCAAGCCCCCCTGTGGGCCGCGCCCACTGGCAGGGGGCTGCTCCCATCAGGGGCTGCCCTCGGGCCCTGACCCGGACACCCCAGGCCCTTCTGACCCTGCGCCGCCCCCGGCACAAGACACCCCCCCTCCTGCATGGACACCCCCACCAGCCCGAGCCCAGATGGGCACAGGGCCCTCCAACGCGGCATTCTTAGCCATGCCCCCAGTGCGCCGCTCTGCACGTTTGCGGGGGTGCGCAGGGGGGAGGGCTCAGGGATAAACACCAGCACTGGGAGACACTCGGCACTGGTGACTGAAATGGAGAAACTGGCCGACAGAGCGAGATAAGTAACGCATTGTTTTGGGTGAACTATTGAGAGTTGTGGGTACTTCGCGGTTGAGAAGTTAGTGTTTATTTGTTGTTGACCTGTATTCTTCCTGTGTGTGCTTGAGAGTGTGAGTGAGTGAGAGACTGAGGAGTGCAAGTAAAGGAGTGCGAGCCCCTCCCTTTTCCCCAGGAGCATTNCTGATCTAGACGGAAACCCGCGTCCAATAATACCCCCAGACTCTGAACCTGCTGGGCCATGGAGGGGCGCACCCCCTCCACAAGAGGGGGCAACACCTCCCCCGCTCGGCCTACCACCATCACCTCCATCTTATTGGGATTGAGCCTCAGTCTGCTCTGCCATAACCAACTTGCCACGGCCTCCAAACACTGAGCACAGAGATGGCAGGGCCTGGGTCGGCTTAAAAAGAGAGGTAAAGCTGGGTATCATCAGCATATTGGTGGCAAGGCACACTAAACCCTCTCACGATCTCCCCCAAGGGCTGCATATAGACATTAAACAATAAAGGAGACAAGATTGAATCTTGCGGAATGCCACAGTCCAGGGCCCGGGGGCTAGATGTTCCTGCTCCCAGGACAACCCGCTGGGTCCTCCCCGAGAGGAATGACTGGACCCAACCAAGGGTGGTCCCATTCAGACCCCCCAGGTCACGCAACCGTCTCAACAGCAGCCCATGGTCCACTGTGTCAAATGCGGCCGAGAGATCTAGTAGGACCAGTAATGTCGAACGTCCTGCATTCATCTCCTGGTGGAGACTGTCCACCAAGGCCACCAAGGCCGTCTCCATACCATGGAGCACTTTTAGTGTTGAAACCACTTTACAATCTCTATCTAGCTCATCCCCACAATGCATGTCAGCCCCCAACAGGGTGCAGGACCTATTCGATCGGTCCACCCCCAGAGACTTATGGACCTGGACCGGTTCTGGAATGCTCTGGGGGAGTTTCCCCTGGACCCTGACACCCGCTCTGTTGATGATCTCGTAGCCTTCTGGAGCACTTTGTTGGCCGAGACCATTGACAGAGTGGCTCCTAGGCGTCTGCTGCCCTCCTGAGTCTCCTTCAGGTCTCCTTGGTTTACTGAGGGCCTGCGGTGTTTGAAGTGGGATAGTAGGTGGTTAGAGCGCCGGTGGCGCCGGACTCGCAATGAGTATGATTGATCACAGCATAAGAGCAGTTTAAATGCCTATGCTGTGGCGGTGCAGGCAGCAAAGAAGCAGTTCTTTGCTGCCCTCATTGCATCTGCAAGGTCACGTCCAGCGGAGCTTTTCCGGGTGGTGAAAGGCTTGGTCAGTCCTGCCTGCCTCCACCTGGACCTGGAGCAATCCAGTGACTGCTGTGACCGATTTACTGAATACTTTGTAGATAAGATCGCTTGCATCTGCCAAGATTTCGGTACCACAGTTATTGCAGAGAATCATCTTGGGGCTATGCCACAGGTTGGTTCACTAATTAGTAGTCCTTGCAGGAAGGTTTGTTGTAGCAGTTCAGACACCTTTTACATTGCAACAGAACTGTGTGTAGCATGTTTTCTGTTTTGGGACAAGTGGAACTCCATGCTGCTGTTTTCATGATGTGCAGTGCTGAGGACTTCACATAATACTGTTGGGTCAATGGCCTAAGGATTTCTGGTTTGTTTTGCTTGCTCTGTGCTTGCATGATGACTGCTGCTTTTCTTCTCCTCCCAAGCATGAGTAGAGAGGCCATTTTGTGAATTTGTGGGTCCACTGGTAATGACTACTCTTGTTTAAGATGGTTCCTTTGCTGTTTCACTGCTGCCCCCTGCTGGAAGTAGTTCCTTGCCTTTCTGCTTGTGACTGCTTTTGAGAATCTTGCTTGCCGGTTTTGTGGAGAAAGCAAAATGCATAGTTTGAATTTGGTTTATTGAGCCCCGTGTGTTTGCTTGCTATACAGGCCTGCAACTGGCCAGACTTTTTTTAAAAGGGCCTGTTTGCTTGGACAGGTGTTTGGCTTTTGGGGATAGGGTGTAGCTACTAGGAATGCTGGTCTTGCTGGGCCTGGTTTGCTTGCAGTGCAGCCCTGCAACTGGCCAGACTTTTAAAAAAGGGCCTGTTTGCTTGGATAGGCATTTGGCTGTCTGGGGACTGGGAGTCTACCCTAGAAAACTACAGGCAGCCAAGGAGAGCATGAAAATGAAGAGGGTTCTGGATAATGGTAAGTGATGGCATGGGGATTGGGAGGGTCTTGGACCTCTTCTTTGGGGTTGTCAAGCCCCCCTGTGGGCCGCGCCCACTGGCAGGGGGCTGCTCCCATCAGGGGCTGCCCTCGGGCCCTGACCCGGACACCCCAGGCCCTTCTGACCCTGCGCCGCCCCCGGCACAAGACACCCCCCCTCCTGCATGGACACCCCCACCAGCCCGAGCCCAGATGGGCACAGGGCCCTCCAACGCGGCATTCTTAGCCATGCCCCCAGTGCGCCGCTCTGCACGTTTGCGGGGGTGCGCAGGGGGGAGGGCTCAGGGATAAACACCAGCACTGGGAGACACTCGGCACTGGTGACTGAAATGGAGAAACTGGCCGACAGAGCGAGATAAGTAACGCATTGTTTTGGGTGAACTATTGAGAGTTGTGGGTACTTCGCGGTTGAGAAGTTAGTGTTTATTTGTTGTTGACCTGTATTCTTCCTGTGTGTGCTTGAGAGTGTGAGTGAGTGAGAGACTGAGGAGTGCAAGTAAAGGAGTGCGAGCCCCTCCCTTTTCCCCAGGAGCATTGCCGTTTCCCCGCTGGTGTGCAAGCCCCTTTCCCTAGCCCCCTCGCTCCCGGCCCCCCATCCCGTTACCCTGTCACGTACCCTCCACTACCTCCCCTCTCACCATTTCTGGTGTGGTTTCCGTGTGTTGGGTGAGAGAGTGGGGCCCAAGATTCCCTCCAAATCCTTGGCGCCCTATGATGATAGGGACCTGGGCTCTCTAAGGCATATAGGTCCACACACTATCCTGACGGGCATTAAACCTTCAAAAGACCACTCCAGCGTCCCGAATCTGGGTCTGTGCGTGGGTAATCGGAGTAAGCAAATGCCCACAGTCCCCGATCCCTTGCCCATTCCCCCCACCTTAGCCCCCCTCAGTGACATGGGGAGAGGTCCACAAAGAAGCAAAATTAAAAATGTTGTTCAAAATGCAAACATCTAAAGTAATTTGCTTCTTTTTTCTATCCAGTTTGTTTGCGATCTGGCATGAATCCACACCTCGCGTTGCTTTCTTTGTGAACAGAGGAGAAAGTAGGTAGGAGCACAGCAGAAGAGAAGGCTGCAGACAACAAGGAAACCCTTTCCCCCTGTCCCCCACTGAACCCATCTCTTCCCCTTCCTCTTCTCGTGCTCCAAAACCAAACTCTTTCCCTCTTATTTCTCCTCTGTCTTGTCCTTCTCTTCCCTTTCATTCTCTTCTCATCTGGCTTGTCGTGGGACAGGGAGCTAACTCAGTCCTCCCAATTCTCCAAGCCAGAAGGAAGGCTTGTCCCAAAGCCTACACCTTCAGAAGACTACAGGTAGCCAAGGATGCCATGAAAATCGAGGATCTGAGGGTTCAGGATAAAGGTAGGCGATGGCAATATGATCTATTTTTTTAACCTACTATGGTTAATTTGGATCCGGTGAGAAAGAGAGTGGACGGGACCCCAGTAAGAGGGCTTTCTATCCCCTGGTGGCAGTGCTTAACACAGCGGTGTTCCCAGTGTTAAGTCCATCCAATGTTTATTTTATTTATTTGTTGGCATTTCTATGCCGCCCCCTCATGCCCATGGCATCTCGGGGCGGCTAACAATACAATAAAACAATAAAATACATTAAAAACCAACATCAATTTTAAAATAATTAAAAAAAACCCAACCCTAACCCTACCCTCCAATTCCCCCAAATTCCCCACCCCATCAATCTCCCCCATTTACCCCTCCCTCCCCTCCAAAGGCCTGGGCGAACAGCCAAATCTTGCATGGCCGCCGAAAGGCGAGCAGACCCGGGGCCAGGCGGGCTTCCTTCGGAAGGGAGTTCCACAACCGTGGCTCGACCACCGAGAACGCCCTCTCCATGCCGGCCGCACATTACACGGGGGACCTCCAGATAGGCACCCCCAGTGGATTGGAGGGTCCGTTCTGAGTCACGGAAGGCGAGGAGGTCCCCGAGATAAGAGGGGCCGAGACCGTATTAACCCTGGGAACTCCTTGCTGCTGGGTTATGCCACGCCACTGGCCTACCGTTGCCCTGGCTCCGCCCCTAGGCCAGGCTCTGCCCCTAGGTTCACCGGCGGCTTTGCCACTGGCAGCAGGTTCAACCTGCCCACTGCCCCACCAGCCTCCAAAATCACCAGCAGCCACTGACTGATATACCAAACAAAACAACAGCGATAAATTAAGAAACCCCTGGTCTGTGAAACAAATATATTTTGGTAATCTACAAAGTATTAGTTGACAATGGGTAAAAACAAATGTGACAACCAGCTGGCTGCAACTGGACCCAACTTGGGTCAGGAAGCTATGATGGACATGGGCTGGGGTGCAGAACAAATATGTGCTCTGCCGGGTTGCCTGCTGCACAGACCAAGGGTGGGGAGAATGGAGAATGTGTGGCCGGCTCAACCAGCACATCGCCATAATGGGCAGCTATGGTGGTTGATGGCGGATCCAGCCCGGAAGACTGGCCTGGATACAAACGTGCATACCCAATATGGCCGGCTTTGGCCCGATTGGGCAAACCCTAGCCTGGGCTGTGATCCTGGAAGTCTCCAGGATCGCAGCCTGGGCTAGCCACCAACATGACCTGAGATACCCCAGCTCAACATCTGGTGGCACCTGCACACAAGTACAGGTGGAGTCTGTGCCCAAGCATGCCACAGCAGGCCAAAGCGATCCGCTGTCACATTTGTTTTTACCCAATGGGTGCCGTAGTCGTGGCGGATAGTTCTTGGAAGATAGATCTGTTAATGGCTATTAGCCAAGTAGGTTGGTGGATGTAATCTTTGACTGTTGGTAACTGATAGTGAGCAGCAGGGAAAAGATCACTCCATTATGACCTATTGGATACTTCTCCAAAGTGACCAAGAATGGTGGCGACAGGATGCTAGGCCAGGGCCAGATTTAGGAATTTTGCGCTCCTAGGCCCTTCTCAGGCTGCTGTCCCCAAGCCAAGCCCTGTCTCCATGCTGTGTGTTCATGGGTAGGGGAGCCCTGTGTGAATGATGTGGCATGCGCACCCACAGTGAGTGTGTGTGTGTGTGCACACCCACCTAACACGCATCCTCACTCACCCCCCCACTCGTCCCCGGTTGTGAGGGACGGCTTGTCCCCGGTTGTGAGGGACGGTGCTGGTGAGGGTAGTGAAGCAGCAGGGGAGGTGCGCCCCCTGCTGAAGAAACCATCTTTGGACGTGGATGCACTCGCCAGTTACCGACCTGTCTCTAAACTTCCCTTTTTAGGGAATGTTATTGAGTGGGAGGTGGTGATCCAGCTCCAGGTGCATCTAGATAGCATCGGTTTCCTGGACCCTTTTCAATCTGGGTTCCGCCCCGGCTATGGCACTGAGACCGCGTTGGTGGCCTTGGTTGATGACTTCCGCCGGGAGATGGATGCAGGATATTCAACATTTCTCATCCTGCTAGATCTCTCAGCTGCTTTTGATACCGTGGACCATGGGCTACTGTTGAGACAGCTGCGTGACCTGGGGGGGTCTGGATGGGACTGTTCTTGAATGGTTCCATTCATTCCTCTCGGGGAGAAGCCAGCGGGTGGTGTTGGGGGGATGAGACATCTTGCCCCCGTGCTTTATCTTGCGGTGTTCCGCAGGGTTCCATTCTGTTTCCATTATTATTTAATGTATATATACAGCCCCTGGGGGAGGTCGTGAGAGGGCTCGGGGTGCGATGTCACCAATATGCTGATGTACCTCTCTTTTTCAACTGACCCAGACCCTGCTGTCTCGTTGCTATCCCAGTGTTTGGAGGCCATGGCGGAATGAATGTGGCAGAGCAGACTGAAGCTCAACCCCAATAAGACGGAGGTGATGTTGGTGGGGAGAGCGAGGGAGGTAGTGGCCCCCCTGATTGGGGGGGTTCGCCCTCCTATAGCTCAGCAGGTCCGGAGTCTGGGGGTGATGTTGGACGCGGATCTCTGCCTGAAGCGGCAGGTGGAGGCAGTCACGAAGGCTGCCTTCTGCCAGTTGCATCTGGTGCGGAGGCTGCGTCGGTTCGTCTCCGACCCGGACCTGGCCTCCCTCATCGATGCCTTCGTCACCTCGAGGTTGGACTACTGCAACGCACTCTACGTGGGGCTTCCCTTGTTCCTGGTTCGGAGGCTGCAGCTAGTGCAGAATGCGGTGGCCCGCCTCCTTTCAGGGACGGGTCGTCAGGAGCATATAACACATGTGCTCCGGACTCTGCACTGGCTTCCAATAGCGTGCCGAGCCAGGTTCAAGGTTTTGGTGTTGATCTATAAGGCCCTTCACGGCCTGGGCCCCTCATACCTCAGGGACCGTCTCGCCCTCTGTGCCCCAGAGCGGCTCCTTCAGTCTGCCGGGGGTGCCTTCTTGGAGGTCCCCCGCGTCAAGTGGGGGCCCACAATGGAGAGGGCATTCTCGGTGGCTGCGCCGCACCTTTGGAACTTCCTCCCGGAGGAAACTTGCCTGACCCCAAGCCTTCTGACATTCCGGCAAAGTTGTAAAACCTGGCTGTTCGCTGAGGCCTTTGGGAAGGGGGGGGGTTAGAGGTTTTTATCTCCCCTACCCTATTTATTGTTTTATTGAGTTCCTGGGCCCTGTTTTGATACTTGAATTGTACTGGATATGTTTAATTGTTTTTAGATATATTTTATATGTATTTTTTAATTATTATTGTAAGCCACCCCGAGCTGTTTCTAGGAGGGACGGGGTAAAAATCTAATAAATGAAATGAAATGAATGAATGATGTATGGAGCAACTGGGGAAAATGGTGGTTGCTCTGTGGGTGCAAATGAGTGGTGGTGAGTGCAGATGCGAGTGCACACCCCGCCCATGCACCAGTGCGCCCACATACCCCCCACCCGGTGGAGCCATGTAAAGAGGGCCTGTGAGGAGCCACTCGAAGAAGAACAGAAGGTTGCTGCCTTGTAAACAAGGTTCTTTGAGATGGCTCCTAACATTCTCACAACACCCACCCTTCCAGCCCCGCATGGAATTTTTTTCTTATATTCCTAGAAGGGTTTGGAAGGAACTGTCATTCTGAGGGAGAGAGTGCTTTTTATACTAGAGGAGCTCGAGACCATCACGTGGGCTATAATTTTAATTTGGTGAGCATGTCATCCACAACCCAGTTGTGAGAATGTTGGGAGCCATCTTGAAGAACCTTCTGATCACTCACATGGGGAGCAGTTGTTTGTAAATAAACAGCTGTATCTCACAGTCCAATTGGTGTCCCACTGCTGTTGCTGTAGCACTACTAGCAGGCAGACGGCAGAGGCAGGTGAGGGATGGGGACCCAGGCAGCAGACTTTGGCTGCATGTAGCAGCCTCCAGCCATGCAGGGAGAAGGGGGGGGGAGACAGAGCAAGGTGACACCAGGATTGCGGCCCCCTAGAAAACACCGTCCAAGGCTCATGCCTAAGGGGCCTTCCCCTAAGTCCAGGCCTGTGCTAGGTTCAATGGACCATTGGTCTGACCCACTATAGCATTCTTTTGTTCTTAGGGTTTATGGGGAATCAGAGCATAAAGACTCGCTGTACAAGATGTGGGCGGAATGACAGAGGTGGGTCCTCAGGGAGGTCAGGATCAAGTCCAGAAGCAGGCAGGAACAGATTCAGGGCAGAACACAGGAAGGGAAGCATTTCTACGCCCACCTTCCTGTTGTTATTGGCCAATCAGGAAGCTGGGCTGTGTGTCAAGGGGTAGATAACCAGAGATCTAGTGGGCAAGGTTTCAAATTGAAGGGAAACAGCAACAGTGGTGTAGTGGAGCTGGCCACTGTCCCAGAGCCTGGAAACACTAGTTCAAGACCTGGTTCCTGACAGAAGAGTTACACACTGATGCTGTACTCCTCCTCAAAGCACTGTCTCTGGAGTGGTCCCATTGAAATTGATGGGCAGATGGAGTAAGTGGTTTGAGGATTGCAGTTTCAGATGCTGAAAGGTCTTCATTGTAAAGGGGAAATTAATTTGCTGCTAAGGCCCTGGTCATACGCACATGCTTAATTTTATACATTCAGGACAACTCATGGAGAGTCAAGCATGCAAAGTTTGTACCAGTACTGAAGCTGTCTATGTAAGAGGATGGGAAGGAAGTGACCTTAAATTGATACCTAGTTAGAACTTCTGGCTTAAGTGATTGCTAATTAGGAAAATAACTATTTTGGTTGGTGTCATCATTGGGTCTATTCATGTCCCTAAACCAGATTCCAGGTCCATGAAGCACTGTCACATTGTAATGCTGCCTCATGATGATGTGGTGTGTTGGTGCAGTGTGATGTTTGACAATGGGTGAAAACAGACATGACACTAACCACCCTTTAACCACCCTTGGTAGTCATTTATGCATGTTTCAGGGCTGCATAGGGCACCAATACAGCCCTGCAACGTGCATAAATAACCACCAAGGGTGGTTAAAGGGTCGTTAGTGTCATGTCTGTTTTCACCCTACGTCATGCTTTGTCTACCGTCAGGATGATTTATATTGTTCCACTGTGTTGGCACGGCATGAATACAGTAACATGTCGATGCAACATAGCAATGCTGTAAGGGAGGAGTCTTAAGCCATTCCACAAGGCTTACAGAACTGGCAGCCCTACAAACTGTGGGATCATTCAGGTTCATTCTCTGTAATGATAAGTCCCTCCATTGGGTCCTTACATGCAGAATCAAAGGTGCTTTTGTCATGAGCATGAGTTGCTTCATGTCTGTCATAGTGATCATTAAAGCATTATGTAAGCAGCTCTGAGCTCCAACTCAGGATAGAATTCACCAAATTCAGATACCAATTTCTGATACTATCATTTTAGTTTTGGAAAGTTGTTACTTTGCACGAAAGAAGAGTCTAGAGAAAGATGAGTCATCATCTCACCATCCAAACCTGGAGGTGTTTATAGTAGCAAACTGACAAATTCTAGATTGAAAATGTCACATAGAGAAATTTCTGCAGAGGTAAAAAATATTTACTGTCCCTCCCTCTTCATAACTTCCATTTTCCTTTGATATTTTCAAGAGTCTTTTCTTTATTTTCCCTGTATTTCTGTTTCCTTCCAGGAACCTCTTAAATTACTTCCTCTTGAAACGTATATTTTTTCCTCTAAAATCCACCTCTTACTCAAGCTGCTCAACCTTTCTCCCTTTTACCTGTTCTATAATCAATGTTTTCTCTCTTCTTTTTTCTCTGTGCTATTACCTCTGCTTCATTTCTAAAAGGCTAAGATTTGAAAAAGATCTGAACTAGAACCACGGTTAGGTTAATTGTTATCAGGGTTGGTAACAATATAATATTCCGATGGGATAGCATGTGTGTACTAGCAGTTAGTGTGGATGTGAATCCTATTGAAGTCAATGACGTTTGTGCCTGCGCTAACTGTTAGCATTTGTGATATCCCCGGGGAAGCCCAAACAAAATGTTAATTTCAACGTATACACATACAAAGGGATGAAAACAAAGTAAGAAGTTCTCAAGCAGCATTTTGATTTACAGCCCCACCTTAAAGTGTATGAAACATATAGTAATGAATGTGGCATAAAGTACTCATTAAGATCTCAGCTAAAACAGCCAAGTACAGACTTGGTTTTAATTTTTTTGAATCCCAATGACTACCATAATCAAAGAAATTTTATTTGACCTCTCTCCATAATTTCATGCATCTCTGAAAATTTAAATTAGTAAAATCTAAAAGTCTGCCTGAAAATAAAATTAATATCTTGCTGCTCTACCTTCAGACAGGCAGTCAGATGCGTGGCTCCTGGGTGGCATCTCATTTGAAAACACCCAGTTCCATAGTCAAAAACCTCCGGTTTACAAGCAGAGTTAAGGCTCTTGCAAATTCAATCATGCACTATAAAGCATGGAAATTACAAAGTTAAGGCTCCCGCCTTAACGTCTGTGCCATGTTAGCAGTAAAGACATTGGGGGTGATCCCATGCCCTGCGTACGCTGCGTGCATACTGCACGCTCACATGTGCATGCAAACCACACGCATCTCCATAGAGATTGCATTGTGCCATGCGGATCCCATGCGGGATGTGCGCGGATCTCACATGGATCCCATTTGGATCCCACTTCGGATTGCAGACATTGTACAGTCTCACATATTGTGCTCACTTACAACTTAGGCTCCATGCACCCAGACTTTGCCTTCGTCTTTCCGCTCCAATCCTCTTCCTCTGCAGGTTGGGGGCAACACTGAACCTGGGGACAGAAGGGTGTGAGCTGGCTACTCTCACCCCCTCTGTTTCCTCTAAGAAAGAGAGAATGTAGGAGTTCTGGCTCCCGCACCATCTCCCCGTCTAATCTACTTGGTCCCAGCCCTGTAACAGAGAACTCAGGACTCCTGGCTTCCAGCCTCTTCACCCCACTTTAATCCAATAGACTGCACTCCCTTCACAAGCAACTCAATAGCCCTGGTTCCAAGTTTGTTCTCCTCTCCCCTACTCAGCTCTCAACCTTGTAACAGACAACCCAGAAGTCCTGGGTCCAAGTCGCCCCTCTAACCCCCACTGACCTCAGGACTCAAATGCTCTGGGAGAAATACAATGTTTATCTGTGTGTGTCATGTGGAACAAAAGTAAGGCTGCGTGTGGTATGCCAAAAAAACCCCAAACCCAGGAGAGGAAGTGGAATAACAGGGAGGGAGGCTTTTGGGACTGAAAGGATAGGGAGTCAGCTACGGTAAATGGGTTAAACAACAGGACGGCTCCCCATGGTATCCAATCAGTTTTTTGAATCAGTAGGGATGTGCATAGTGACTCTTTCATTTTTGTTATTCATTTCATTTTTGTTATTAAAATGTCATTAGTTTTTGTTATAGTTTGTTATTCTTTCTTTTGTTTTCATTTTTACTTTCATTTTCTATTCCCATTTGTTTCAATGGAAAATACATTTTTGGCTGTAACCTTTCTATTTCTTATCTGACGTGGATGATAATTGGCAGGATTGTACCACCAATGGAGTGCAGTGTGTGTGTCAAGTTTCAGAAACATTAAATAAAGGGATCCAATTTTATAAGCAGTTGTAATTTGTTATTTTACAAACTTCTGTGTACACATTCCTGGATGTAACAACTTTGTATCCCATCTGATTTAGATTAAACTTGACAAGATTATACCCCTCCCCAAGGGTACTATCTCTGCCAAATTTCATAAGTATTGCATAAAGGGTCCCAATGTTATAAGCAATTTACTTGTAAATGCATTTCTGGCTGTAATGTCTTTGTATTCCAGTCTGTTTACTTGACATTTGTCAGGAATTTATCTCGGACCTTCAGGATCGTCTCTGCCAAATATAAGAAAAATCTGATAAAGGGATCCAAAGTTATAAGCCTGCACATGATCTGGAGAGTATGAACCTATGCCAGGGATTCTCTTAAGTTCGTCACTGTGGTACACGATGTGCTTGTGATGCCAATTGGCCAGCAGAAATGTCACCCATATATCATTCTCTGCTGTGATCACGCCATCCCCTCTTCTTCACTTGTTACTGGGAAGTTGGAAGCTGCCCCGAGCTGTTCTCAGGAGGGGTGGGGTATAAATCTAGAAATAAACAAATAAATAAGTTGGAAGCATCTGCTTAGGAAAGAGCCAATGAGGGATTCTCTTATGTCCTCTGTCACTGTCCCGCAGGATGTGATTTTTATGACAACTGGCCAGCCTGGATGTGTGATCCATGTCTCCTGATTGCTGGGATGCTTCCCCCTGCTCTCTGCCTTGCTGCCTGACGTTCCCGTTATGTCCCTTCTATGCCCGCCATAGAGCCACCCAGGATTGGTCTTTGAAAGCTGGAAACATGTAGTAAGAGAGGCAATCACATCTCTGTCCCAGCCAGGGTGTCTTTGAAATGTCAAGCCAATTGGCCAGAGGAGATATCTCTCATCTCTGCTGTTTGGCACAGGCTACAGTCTGGGCGGGCACCCTGGGTGCGTGGGGGTGTCTGTCAACTTGAAGAGAACACTCCAGGAGGGGGCAGGAGGATGTTGGGCAACACCTGAGGTGCATGGGGATTGAATTGATGTAGCTAGCTGAACTCTTGCAGTGAGCTCTAGCGCGTGCACACACACACACACACACAGACACACACAAAGTTTGCCAGAAAAGTATGAGAAAATGCTCTGACCAAAGCCAGAACTAACCATAGACAAAAAGCAGGCTGAAAGAACAGCAACTTACATCTACCCTCTATGCCTGCCTTGAAGCCACCACTAATTCTTCCTCCTGTAAAGGTGGGAGCATGCAGTAACTGGCCAGTGAATGTGTTTGTCAGTTGCTTGGGCCTCTCCCCAACCTTCTACAGCCCTCTCCCCCTTGCCATGCCTGTCTCTGAATGGCACTGCATGTGCTATTTACCTGAATAACGAAAGTCTTCAAGAGGGAAATTTCAATTGCTTATCAAATTTGGACCCTTTATCAAATGTTACTTTAGTTTAGCAGAGATGATCCTGAAGGTCTGTGATAGAATCCTTCCAAATTTCATGTAAAATGGTACATTTTTACACCCTTGCCCTCGCTCCCTTGCCTCCCCCACACCCAAAGCACCCCCCTGCCCTCACTCCCTTGCCCCACTGACCTGGCTCTCTTGCCCCCCCCAACCGCCCCCCTGCCACAGCTCCCTTGCCCCCCACACCCAAAGCACCCCCTAACCCTAGCTCCCTTACCCCCCACACCGAAAGCACCCCCTGCCCTCGCCCTCCAG